>VZUI01042332.1:0-196493 GCA_013401135.1 Cettia cetti | reverse complement strand
TGGGGGACTTTGGGGGGATTTTGGTTTTTCCCATTAATATTGTGGTATTATTGAACCAATTTATTCCTTCAGGAAAACTAGTGTAAATCCTGAAGATTACTGGAATTAACTGGCATGCAAATGAGTGCCACAACAAGTAGAATTTGGCTGAACTTGGATAAACCTACAAACTACAGGGGAAAATTTACCAGCTCCAGGCTCAGTCTTACATTCTTTGCATATTCCAAACACTGGTGAGGTTGAGGACAAGTTTTGGGTGTTCCTGAAATGCAGGATGGGATAACTGCTTAGTTGTTTAAAAAAAAAAAAAAAAAAAAAAAAAAAGGAACAATTGGTTTTCTCAGAATTGAGACATTTCATGCCGAGTGGCAAAGCTTGTTGTTTCTGGTTTCTATAAACTATTAGTCAAAGAAACCAGGCAGTTAGTTACACTCTCTATCCTTAAATTTTACCAGTACTGGAAAAAAAAGTGGAAAAATCCCAAAAGACCATACATCACAAAGAAAGGCATTAGCAGTGAGTACAAAAGGAGATGCAGTTACATAAACCCTCTACTGGCTTGTGTCCACTTCCTTAGCTGAAACCACTGGCTAGGACCTTCAGCACCATTTCTTGTTCTGTGGACACATCATCACTTTCCACTCACTGAAACAGCTGCATTCTACTGGAATAACATAATTAAAGGGAAGGAAAAAAAAAAAAAAAAAAAAAAAAAAAAAAAAAAAAAAAAAAAAAAAAAGAAACCGCAGCTTACAGCTTAAAGTTCACAAGATAAGCGTTTTGTGAGCAGATGTCTTCT
This sequence comes from Cettia cetti, assembly GCA_013401135.1. NCBI lineage: Eukaryota > Metazoa > Chordata > Aves > Passeriformes > Sylviidae > Cettia > Cettia cetti. The sequence continues at coordinate 195,694 of VZUI01042332.1, read as the reverse complement.
TTGGAAGAGCCAATATGGATGTTGCAAAACTGTCTTCTCCTTGAGGAAACTTTCCAATTATGAAAAGAACATTGGGTCTATGTAACAGAAATAATATTTGGCCTTTAGGGATTAATCTAGAACAGAGTTTATTATACGGAATGTAAAATTAATGATGTACAAAGCCAGTTTAAAAGCCCTACCTCAGAGATCTGCTTCACATAACCACACTGTCTGACTAAAGGACAGCATTTCTATCAGAGTCTGTGCTCAGAATCAGAAGAATCAGAACTTGAATGCAATGTTCAGTGAATCAATCTTGCAGACTATGACTCAAAGTTGTACAGAGGCACTGAGCACTGCTGGGCTCCCTGGAAGATTGGCCATCCTTAGCAATGCACCACAAGGCTGGAGCTGTCTGATAAGGGTTAGGGCTAGGATTTGATTTAGGGTTTCTCTGAAGCACTGAGAAAAGTGCAGATTTATTGAGGAAAGGCATTGCTAAAATACACTTATAGTCTATCACTACATTCTGGTAACTTCTAGCCAAACTTTATGTAGACTCACACAAAGTTGCAATTAGAAATCAAATTTAGTTCTGTAATCATTACCTGAGGGTGGAAAAAAAGCTATTGAGAGTCTGCTGTGTTTTGCTCTTCAGTCCAAAGAAACCTGAGCTATTTTATTCCTGCAGGGCAGGCAGGCTCTGCAGGGCTGCTGCAGGGTCTATTTTGAGGTGCAACTCAAACAAAACGAGAAAGAAAGCAGTTCATGGTGACAGGAGCCCAAAGTGTGCTAAAGGTACTGCACTACACACCACCAGCTTCACTAAACAGCTTCTCCTGCCCGAGCCTGCCTATGGGAAGCTTAACAAAACAGCTATTTCTTCTTTCCTTGATAGGCATGAAAAGAATGAAGAGATTATTTGTATTGCCAAAACCAAGTGATGGTAGCTTGGTAGTATTTAGTAAATGTAAAATGCTATACTGAATATTTTTCTTGCTTCAGAACCACTCTTTTAGTTAACTCACAGTTATAACATGCTGAATTACAAAGCTTGCACTGAAGACTTATGCTTGTAAAATTAAAAGTCCCAATTAAGTTGATGCTGTCAGTAAAACTCAAGAGATGAATGAGCACAGACTGTTGTGAATTGAGGCAGTTTTCATCTAAGTAGTCACTAAGAGGGGACTTAAGGTCCAAAGTTTCATCTTTGTTTCCCATGAAGTTTCCTCCTTGACTAAAACATTAACATCTCTATGAAAACAGTTTGGCAAATTGAGTCAAGCTACTTTATCAGACTGTGTTACTGGGAGGGGGGGTTGGCAGATAATCCAACTTTTCCCAGATAACATTATTTTTATCATCTCTGAAAGAGAAACTGCAGCACAGAAAGCTGTCATTTTGATCATAGCTATAAATTATGTTGGGTTCTATTGATAATTTTCTTTAGGAAGTAGTCATTCTGACTAAGGAGAACTCTTTCATTTCATGTTTAAAAAGCAATTTGTAAATACTAATTTCCAGCAGAGGAAGGACAAAATCTTTACAACCCCTTCAAATATCCTAGCTCCTTAGCACATCCAGTGGTCTCCAACAAGGTTCACCAGAAACCGGGAATTATTCTGAGCACTGAACTTGCTCCTCACACCTTGGCACACAAAGAGCCAAAGTGCTCCAGCTGGCTCTTGCCTAAAAGAGTACCCTGGCACGAGCATCAGAGCAAACAAATTGCTCACAGCACCAGGGGCACCAGCACGAGGAAATTGTGCAGAGGAGCTCCGTGTGAGCTTTTGTGCAAAAGCAGAGTCACTCTGTGCCTTTCCTGACAAATGGCTTAACTTCATTCCCACTGCCTGGTGGCCAGCCTACACAGCAACTTTTAAAGTATTTGAAATTATTTGTATGGATTCTGGGAAAGAACTGAAAATTTTAGTTCAAAGAAACGGGACTTCTGGCCCACTCTGATGTACAATTTAATCAAGTTAGACCTAAATCTAGAGTAAATTTACTGAGGTCAGACTCTGTGCTGACCAATGCAAACACATTAATTTGTGGGTTACAGGCTTTTTTCATTATATTCAGGCAGTAGCTAAAGAAATGGATTTGCTTTTCTATGAAATGAGAGGGATTTTATGGTCTAAGTATAGTTTAAATTAGGAAGCAAGAAACAGCCGATGAAAAAGGAGTAAATTTTATGATTATAAAATGAAAATGAAGACGTTTTACTTCCAAAACCCTGTTCCAGGGACTGGGAAGCAGAACTGTCCCATTGCAGCCTTAAAACAGAAGAATAACCAGTGAGGATGATGAAGACATCAGTGATGGCTGTGTTGTGAGGACCCTTAGCAACGCCCTGGGAACAGAGGCAGCATTAGTCAGAGCACTCCTCTGGCCAGCTCCCTACAGGTGAGCCAAGGCCAACCCAAAATAGCCGCTACAGAAAATTAAATACAATATTGAAAAATTTTAAAAAAACCAAAAAAATGGAGCACAGCCACTTAGGGCTCTCACTGGTTTCCTTATTTCTGTCTTCCATGTAATGGAGGGACCAGAGTACCAGCAGCTCTTCCAAGATGACAAAACACATTCATTTCAGTTGAGAATACAACCACAATAAACCTCAACAAAGACCCATGAAGGGTTCTCTGCAGAATTATTCCAATATATAAAGAAAAATATTTATACTCAGTGTTCTGTTGTCAAACCACTTCAGTGTGAACGTTATTTATTTGGCAAAAAATGGCCACTACTCCAATCTGGTAAAAAAATAGATTTTGATAGGTGATGTCTCAAGTGCTTTAGCGTGGGAGAAACATTGCTTTCTGAAGGGGATACTGTATAGAAATCAACAATTTTTAGATAAAAATCATTTGAAAGAAGCAGAAGTTCAATGATTTTGTGTATTTCATGTTCAGGCTGTACAGTTTGGACCTTTCATTCAAGTCTATAACACACATTTTTTCCTGGAAAGCGAGAAAACTGCTGTTTATTCCTGTATATATTTCCAACCACTGTATCCAGATATATGTAAAGCAATTAGCTACCTTACATTAAAGAGTGCCTTTTAATCTGATTTTTTAGTTAGATAAAAAGCTTTGGGAAGCTGTTTAAAGAAGAAAATGTTTTTGCATCCTCATAAAAAAAGTGATATAAAGCCAGGCAATGTGCACACGGCTCTCGACTGGAAGTGAGACGTGACTTGGATTGCTGAGCAACCTTTCCCAAAATCACTCCAGTCACAGATACTGAGCTCCTTTTTCAAACCAATATATTAAATTCTTTATGATAACTTATTATCCTTCACAGCTCGTCACACCTCCAATTGTTCTCAGGCTTCATAAACAGGAGTTCTTTGGGAAGAGATTAAATCTGAGATTCCAGACCTTTGGCCTCTTCTGTGATGCACCAATTGCTCAAATTAAATGGAAAAGTAGCTTAGAGAGTCAACTAGAATTTAAGCCAGGGAAATCCATGGAAGACATAAAGTTGGAGTGGCTCCCTGTGTACTAACCCTTTGTCTCTCTTTCATAGAAAGAACAGCCAAATTCTATCCCAAATTCTATCAAAGATCCCCCAGCTCGGTGCATTGATGCTCACAGAACCCAGGAAGAAGAACAAAAACAAATCTGGCAGAGCTGCAGTTTGATGACTACATCTCCTACACCAGAGTACTTTTTCAGTGTTTGCAGGGATTGTGGCACAATTCATGCAAAGGGAAACCTAAATAGTGCTAACAAAATAAGATCCTTAGCTTGCGAAAGAATGGTCGATGTTTTTGTTTGGCTGTACAGTGGGATCAGAAGGCAAAACATATTTAGTTATTTCTCTTGTTTTTCCTGAAAAAAGCTGGGCCATTCTATCAAAGTGTGTTCTGAGAATAGCACTGAAGAACTCTGCTTGTGAAATGGAAGATGCAGATTCACAAATCCGTTCTGCATCAGGCCATTCACTGTCAATGAAAGATTGTACAAAATGAGCAGCCTTCAGCCAGTCTCCTTTCTGAACTGTTCTACCACAAACGTCCTGAACCAAGGGAAACACTGACTTGGCAGACAGGTAATGAAAAGCACTTTGAAATGTCTCTTCAGCTCTCTGCTCTGGTTATTTTGATGACTTTCCCCCCAAGTTATTGAACCAGCCTCGTCCCTGCTGTTCTAGTGAAGTGTTTTAGTAGTTTCACGAAGCAGAGGGATGCAAGAAAAGAGGCTGAGTGAAATCTGTCCTGAAGGAGACCAGTGCTGTGTGGAGAAGCATGTTTTAGAGCTACAGACCTGTCTGGTGCAATCCTTGTTCTAATGGCTTGGACACCTGAACCTTCTCCTCCCCATCCAAGTATAAATCCTTTTCCGACTCGTGCTGGATCTCTACTTCAACCTGGAAATTGTATCTGGATGGTACACCCCCAAAAAATTGTGAAAATCAATATATTCCATTAAAAGGGTCAATATATTGGTGTTCCTTGCTGGGGAGACAAGAGACCAAAATGTTTCCCCAAAATCTTAAGTACCCCTTCTAGCATTTGCTTGCTAGCCAGGACTGTGATTGCATCAATTCTAGGAGTGCAAGCACTGAACTTGTTTAAATGTTCAATCAAAAATCACAAAACTTGATTTGCATTTATTTCTGACCACCACAAATGCCCTTGCTTGAAAAGGGACAAAACAGGACTCTGAGCTTCCTCCCCAGACCTGGCCTTCTTTGTTGTCTTGAACCAGGGCACATGCATTTAAACCAAACCCCAGCAATGCAAGAAACGTATTTCAAGCACATTTTCCAAATCCACGTGGTGAAGAATTCATTCATATTCTTTCTGTCTCAGCACAAACCAAAGATGTACAAATATGAACCTAAACCAACTTCCAGGTCATATCCTAAGCATGCAACTTAAGGACATTAAAAAGTCCAATGCAAAGTGCTCATGACTGAATCCAGGATAAAGAGGAGTTATGTTTATGGGCATGGGTATGGAAAGCTGAAGGACTACCTAACTGCTGTGAGCAAAACTCAGCACATTAATTTTTGCAAAATGCAAATTAAAATCTTGTCAGCACATTCTTAATTCATCAAAACAAAGTGAAACTTTTCATACCAGTACAAGGATTTTACTCAATTTCTGTAACCACTGTAGTTTTCTGCATGAGCCCATGTGTCTTTGCTTCTGTCAATGCACAGAATTTTTTTGTACAAAAATGCCATTAATAAATGCTTGAAAGAATGTGCCTGCACTGTGTCTAGTAGGTATTTCATTAGTAAGGACCTCCAGTCACCATTCAAGTCCAGTCAATAACATAACCTTAAATTCAGTGGTCCAGAACTTCATAAAATTTCCACCCTGAAAATTAGCTTCAAGCACTCACACGGTTAAGAAATTGAAATAAGAAAAAAAATAAAAGACACTCTCATGTTCATAATACAACAATACTTGAGAGAAAGCATGATCTAATCCTAAATCCACCATTCTTGTTATCAGTTCTAGAAAGTTTGACCAAGGGCAGTCAAGAAAACGTGAACTGGTTATCAGAACAAACCACATGGGGCTGGGTGAGAGTCATTACTGACTAATTACTGCAGTACAGTACTTTCATAAAGTCAGTGTTAAATGATACTGATGAGGTGTTTCTGCCATTTGGAATTAATTACACTGTTATCTTTTGGTAAGATTATCTTTCTTGTACTGTGTTGTATCCTACCAACATCTCTAGCCCCATAACGAGCAATGCATAAGTATTGTGGGTGCCAGAGAAATATTTGCTGTGGACTCACACAGAAGAAGACATGGATCTTACCTTCTGCTCACACTGGCATTCCTCATTTACATTTCTGTGGCAAGGAGCTCCAGGTTTGTTGACAATTCAATTTAAATCTCAGGAGCTGCCATTTTTTATTTCAGGAACAAAATCCCAGATAAGAACGCGATTGCAACACCAGTCGATCAAAGAAGAAGGGATGTTAAATTTGAGAAGGCACATAAAAGATCTGATAAGGAAGGAGCTTTATAGTGGCTGGTCAAACAACATCCATAGCTCGAGCACTGGAGGCACCTTCCTGTGTGTCAGGTGCTCCCTGCAGAGGAATGATAAGGGACTGCCTTCCTCCCCAGCCATTCTCTCTTCTCCATTTGCCTGAGCATTAATTGCCAGCCAAAGGGGCCTTTTCTAATTATGACTTTGTGGAGTATAAAGTCCAACATGGGCTTAAGGGTAGAGGGGGCTTCTTCACCAATGTAATCAATAATAATATGATTGTAGAGACCACGCTTCTCTGCAATACAATGTAACGATGGGCAGCAAAGTACAAGGGAACTGCCTTTTCTGCTCTGAATTGATGAAGGTCATTTGAAATACACAGCAAAATGTGAGTCTGCACATTTTACTGGATCAGCATTTCTCACTCGCTTTGTTTGTTCAGGCTTTTCATTTAACCTTCATTTTAGGAAATATTACACTACTCAGCATTATGACTATAGTGCCAAGAATAGCCACCTCACTTGGAGCTCCTCGCTGAAGAAGGGATTTAAGGATTACAGAAAATACATATTTTTAATAGCATTATTGTCCTGCTCAGCATTGGAGCTTTAAAGCATCAGCAGCTCTGGCACATGTGCTATTCATGTTCCTCCTGAGTGTCTCAATGCCAGAATATACATCCCAGCCTATCTCAAGCCATTCCACACCAATTCTCGTAGCCTTTGGATGACTGTGTACAGAACATAATCTATTTCTGAGAGACTTAATCCACTGCTAAAACCACATTTACAGCAGAAATACCAGTGATCTGGAACTACAGGCTTTGTGCAGATAAACTTAAGAAGGCATTCACCTCCTTTAAAAAGCTCTCAAATCTTTTGCTGGGCAATTTGCATCTGCTGTCGGGTCAGGAATGCTGCTGGTGCAGAAGAGCTGCAGGAAGTCAGGAGGGGTTTCTGGCAGGAGCTGGGAGCAGTTATAAAGCCACCACGCTTTGTGTGAGCATGTGAATGTGTACCTGAACTTTATCATCAAGAGATAATAACCCAGGCCCTGGCTCCTTGCACTTTTGATGTGCTGATGAACTTCATGCACAGCTTCTCCAGTTCCTTCCTTACAGGGCATCACAGATTATATGTTCTATTCCCCTGCCTGCCACTTTATAAAGCCAAATTTCATGTTACCTTGAGCACCATTCCAGCAAATTAAACCTGCAGGCTGAGAGTTTCCAAGAAATCAAAAAGTTCTGCTCTCTCCCTTCCAGTATGAAGATTCTGACTGAGAAAGACACACTGCCCTCAGACAACAGTAAAGCCATAGTTTGGCAAACAGGAGATGCTTGTGAGCAGAATAGATGTTTTTTCAAGGGTTTGGTGAGCTCTCCTCAAACACTGACTGAAGCTCAAGTCAGTTAAGTGCTGAGACTGAAAGAGAAGCTCACATTAAAGCATGGTTTAGACACTTTTTGGAACAGTGTCTTGCACTAAATGCTCATTCTGGGAACCTAGCAGCAACATGAGCCACAGAGAAGTAACTAAAAGCATCAGGGGTTGTGTGAGGCAGTGTGTGAGGTTGTTTGTCAGTGGTTTGGTTTGATTTTGGGACTTTTTGTGGGTTTTTTCCAAAGAGTTTTCCTATTGTCTTGAACACAAGCAGTGTATTTCCTTGTGGCCTAAGATGTCTTCTGGAGAAAATAATCATGCAAAACAGGGATTCTGAAAAAAGAAGAATAACAAAAAAATTTGGTAAAGGTTTCTAATAAAATTCTTAATCTCTCTGCAAATTGAACTGCTCTAAAAGTAGAGCTGTAAAATGAAATGGTAGATTCTCAAATTCTACACAGATCAACACTGAATAACTGAGCTAATCTCAGGACACTGAATGAAATGTCCACTTACTGTTATTTCCACACATGGCCACGAATTTTGTAAAGATCTTGGCACAAAACAATTTTTTTTTACCAAATAATAAAAGGCCGTGATTTTGTTAAATCTCCTTCTGACATTTTTACACGTTCAAAATGAATTTCCAGGGCAGGCTGCATAAGGGACAGCTGTTTTCTGAAGCTTCAGAGGAACCTTATATAAAAGCATTAGACCAAGTTTTCAGCAGATACCTGTCTCTCTAATCCAGGACACAATCTATCTAAGCATTTGCAGAACATGAGCATGGAAGAATGAGAAATAACTCATATTTTCATTGCAGAAACTGAATATTGCCCTGCAGATCAGCTCTAACTCATGATGAGTGTCAAGCCATCTCTCACTCCTCAAGCTGAATTTTGGTGATCCAGGAAATCTCTCTCAGGTGTTAGGGACAATCAATCACACCAGTGTTTGTTCAGAGGCAGTTGATAGTTTCAATATAGTTCTGAATTATTCGCAATAAATTTCAATGAAAAGCTGTATAAAGCTCAAAGTCAGCGCCCAGGATCTGTTATTTTTCTCTGCTTTTCCATCTTTTGGAGACTAATCATACAAATTTTGCACAGGTACTTGAGAACATAATTCTATAAGGAATGTAACTGTAAAACAACTTGAGCAAAAGGGATAAAAATAAAACCTGGTTCAGAAACAGAAAAACAGCTCCTGATGGTCAGAAATTCAACCACATCTAAAAGAAAAATTAATTTGCAGGAGATACCAATACATGATATATGACAGCTAATCTCCAGAATATGAACCATGTAATTAGAGAAGTAATAAAATTAAAGGCAAGGACTCATATTTAATAGATGAGATTCTTATTACTCCTTATTTTCACTTAAAAAAAAACCCCAAACCACAATACTTCCATGTGACACAGAGCACAGCAGGCATTACACAATCCAGTTTAGTAATCCAAAGTACATGTAAACGTTGCTGTTTCTGTTTCTATGCCAAACAAAAGGAAGAACTGAAACATAATAGGAATCCAAACATATTTATTTGACTAAGCCTAGAGGGCTAAGAGAGAATTTGGAGGGGTTTCATCACTGCAATCCTGTAGTAGGAAAGATTTGCTTATCTCTTTGATACACACCAGGACTGCAGCTATCATTACTGGAATGGCTTTTTAGGGCTCCCACCAAATATATGAAATGAGACTGTGCTCCCCTGTTTCCAGATCTCTGTATTATATTTCACACTCACGATGGGAAGGTCATTCACTTATTGTTTTATGCAAGAACAATATTTACATGCAAGGAGAAGGAAGATCATTGAAACATTCCTGACTTGGGAGGCGAACACTGCATGGGAAGAGCAGAACCCCTGAAGTTTAGTCATGGCTCAGGGGTGATATGCAATCTTGAGCAGGTTTCTTCAATACCTAACCTTCTGTAAAATGGAGATCATAAATTCACATTCCAGAAAAAATATTTACAGAATTCAGTTGATGTACAAACTCTGAAGCCTTATCCAGAAAGATGACATAAAAGAATGTTTGAGAGCTGTATTATATCCACAAATGTGCACATGTGGAGCACTGACAAGGGAAAATCATTAGGACAAGACTAAGTAAATTTCACAGGAAAAACTTTCAGTTACAATTTCTCAAAATTCAAGAGAATGTATCAAGTATCTTAACAATGAGTTTAGCATTTTATCCAGCCCGTATGTTTTCATCATGTTTTTAATCCTGCAATATTCCTTTCCATATTTATGTAAGTTCAGCTTATTAGGTTCAGGCATATCCCAAGTTTTTAGAGGATGTGGTGTATAGATGTAAAAACATGACCAGAAATGGCAAAACTCCAGCACCAGCTTTCACAGAGGTTGTATCAGGTTTGCTCCTCCCAAGAGGAAAGCCCAAATCCCTCTCATAATCAGCAGAGACAGGGCAAATGGGTTCAGGAAGCTCAAGACACGCTGCCATCTACACAATGTTCTCTCTGTCAAAGCACAACATCTGCACCACACACAAAGCTGGCTGTTTAGAACCTGGGTTCAATTCATTTTGCAAGTAATGTAATCAGTGGAAGATGAGATGAACTAAAAGGAAAAACCAGACAGAGTTTTGAGAAGGTACCATATGGGTCTTTTTCATCTTTTGGGGAAACCTTACAGAGTGTCTAAGAAATTATTGCCTGGAACACACACGGTATTGAAGCTAAGGCCATTATATAAGCCCAGTGTCTAAATATATCATAACCCAATTCTAACTCATACAAGCACTTTGTACAACCCTTATGGACAATAAAACTGGGTTACTGAAAGATTCTAAAGGAAGCCAAGAAACTTTGCACAGTCAAAAAACCCACTGCAGCTAATACAGAAAACATTTATGATTATCTTAATCTGGGATTTATTCACAATGTGTGGGCAGATATGCTTAACAGGAAGGATTAGTGAGGGGGGTGATTTACTGACTGGAGGTTTTCCCCTTACTCCTACATGTGGGATTCCCACAGTATCATGTAAAGAGAGGCCACAGCAAAAGGACATCAACAAGAGACAAAATGCTGCCTTAGCAACCATTTAAAATACCTCCCTGAAGCTACCAGAAGGTATTCCTCATGTAGTGGTATAAAATAGGGAGTTCATTTTCCTAGGAAAGTGAGCTATTGCTCAAGAGAGATTGTAGTGAGAAGTATTTCTCCACTTTTTTTTTTTTTTTTTGCTACTTTATGTCTCCTCTACTCTGTATTCTTCCTATTTAAAAGCAGACTGTTAGCTAAAATAAGTTTGTGATAAACAGGCTAAAGAGAGCAATAACAGGTATAAAGTCTCCCATACAAGCAGAGTATAGTTTACTCATCCAGCTGAAAGTAGGAGGAAAATGTTTAAAAAAAAAAAGGAAAAAAAAAAAAAGATTAAATGAGTTCTAGGAGAACAAAACCCTGATGTGGGCCTGACAAATAATGAATAAACTCTGGCAATGTCCTAAGGAACCTCTACTACACTACTGACTGTATGGAGATATATAAGCAATAAAGTTACAGAACACTAAGTACTCTTACGTACTCATTCTTTTCAATGTTTCTTTTGAAAAGAAAAGCAGGTTCAAACCAACTGTGCCCACCCACAAGGAGAAAAAAGAGGCAAGAGCAGCAACAGTGCCTCAATTCACATAGATGTGAATAACTGGAGCCCAGTTCAATCTGTGAAGTAAACAGAAGCAGGATGAAGGCTTTTCAATTTACACCTACAGCCTACAAATTAGTAAGCAGTCTGGTAGGATGAGCTTGCCAGGGATCGCATAATAACCCTACCCCCAGCCACAATGCAGGGAACAAAATGGTAGCTCTCTATACCAGCAGGGAATTTCCCTTTCTAATTACTGACTACTATGAAAAGCGTTCTCAAGAGCCAAACGTCAGCTTTTGTGCAGCTGGATGGGGAATTTCTTCATTATTCTTGATTTATTCTCGTCTGAAAATTAATTTCAGTGGTGTTTTGAGAACCAAAAGTAACTATGCATAAAAAATACAAAGTATCTGCTGGCAAATATTGCTCAAGAATTTATTTGGTAAAATAATTATTTTTGTGCCAAAAAGTTCAACAGATTACCAGTAATTGTGGCTTGTTCAAATATCTTACCTATATCAGTATTCATTTTATAGTCCCTTGTCTATATCCATTGAAACCAAAAGTACCTAGTCCAGAAAATTCTGTTTTTGCAGAACATGTTGTGTACATTCACATCCTGCCTCTCATGCAACCATGAGAAAAGTGAAGCTGAACAGATGATTTTCAGTTTTTCTCACAGCAAGTGAAAAAGGTGATAAAGCAGAGCAGAAGGGGGGACGGTTTGAGATAAATAGGTTAAAAAAAAACAAAACAACCCTCTTCTGGGGAATGCAATCACTCACAAGAAAGCTTTCTGTCCCCTTTCAATGATTGTTCATACGCAGATTTCCACTTTGGGAAACTCCCAATAGCAGGTCCATCCAGAGGCACAGCCACTTGGAGTAGGAGCCAGGAATCATTTCAGAAAACAGAACTATGTAAATGTAGTGGCAGGCGATACGTTATTTCTAGATAAATCCTTGCATTTTTAGAGCTTGATTAGCAAGTCATGCTCCTGTAAGTCAGACCTGACGGTGTCTGGCACGGGAGCATCCACAGCATGGCTTAGCTCAGAAGGGGCTGTGGTGAGGCCACATCTGCTCACAGCTGTTCTCTGCTGTTTCCCTGCCAGAGACACACAAAAATGAGGGGCTGAGGAAGACAACTGGCTCAGCCAGTTTGGAAGGCAAGAGCACTGGCTTGCATTGAGACAGCCTCGTCTCCTGCTTGAAGCAAGAGCCACATCTCCTGGCTTGGCCTGCTGACTGAGATGTCAGTCCTGCACAGGTGGCAGGGCTGTCAGAACAGAGTTCTCATCTCACCAGGTGAGAAAATGTCCATGAAAGCCTTCCTCTTAGAGCAGCAATGACCACAGCCAGGAAATGCCCACAGAGCAAGATTGAGGGGACAGGCTGGGACCAGCTCGAGTGATGGGAGGAAAGGTCACAGTGCACAGAATGTGCTGACATGGAAGGGATCCACAAGGACCGGGGAGCCCAACTCGTGGCCCTGCACAGGACCATCCCCAAGAGCATTGTCCAAATGCTTCCTGAACTTTTTCTGTAAGGGACGGGCACCTCCTTCAGGTGATAATTAAGCAGAGCTTGGTTGAGGTGGACAGCAAAGATTGAAAGAAATCAGGATGTGGGATAACAGACCAGGAGAAATTCTGATGACTGAATTTGGTCTGTATGTCCGAAGAGAACCTTTTGTGTAAGTACTTGCAGCCAGAAATATCCTTACAGTTTCAGACTTCATGGAGTTGAACAAGGTCACTTCACCCTGAAGTGCTCCAGCATTGTGCTAGATGAGACAAGTTCTGTGAAAGTAGGAAAGAAAAAGCAACATGTTGCTTTATTCAGTCTGGGGCTCCAAATAGTGTCAAACTGATTAGGGAAAGAAAATTTCTTAAAGCTACATCCCAGCCTTGCTGCAGAGTTCTCTAAGAAAGCTTGCCAAAGAAAAACAAAGCATCCTGATGACAAACACGTCTGCAGCCTCTCTTGAGTAAAGACCAGCACTGAAGCAAAATATCTGACAGGATTAGGATGAGAGGGCATATTTTTCAGTTGTGTGAGCCCCTGCACATCGTTCTGAGGACACCCTTAGGGATTTTCATTCATCACTGCAAGAGGGGAAATGGCCAAGACCATCTCTGAAGGCATGTGCAGACAAAGCACCAAAAGGCAAACACGTTGAACACACCAGAACCCAAAGATACGCTCCCTTTCCTGGGCAGGCCTTGCAGCCCTCTGAGGCAGGATAAATACACAGTGACCAGATGAGTAAGGAGCCTGACTTGTTAGCTCAGGAAAAAAGGAAAAAACAAAGCAAAGACAGCAAAGACAATAATCAATTACAACTGTTCAGGGCAGCAGTGGAAGCTGAAACAATATCCTTGGCAAACAGTGAGAGGTCACCACCCTCATTAGAAAGGGGAGAGAAGGAGGACTGTCAAGGCAGCCCACAGGTAGGTCTGGGAAGGCTGCATATGCAGTCTGGAATAATGGAAGCTAAAAATGTTGTTGCTTTAATAACACAAAAGTGCCCTCTGAATTCAGGAAGCAGTTCTCAAGACAACAGGCATGGCCAGCAGTACTTTTAGTCTTGCAGTAATTAATTCAGCAGTGAGTTGCAGTGAGAACTGACCATGAAGCCTGGAGGAAGGATTTTGCCTACAGCAGCCATTCCTGAGTAAGTCAGATAGGTAAATTCCTGAATTTAAAAGAGCCATTCTGCTTCTAAATCATCAAAATCTCTCAACACAGTGGAGGGAAAAAAAAAAAAAAACACCCAAAAAAAACCAAACAAAAAAACCCCCACAACAACAACAAACAAACACACCCAAAAACCAAACCCACACACACAACAACAACAACAACAAAAAGAATAAAAGAAAGAGCACAATTTAAATTTAATTGGGAGACTTTCTACTGGCATCTTTGTACCCTCAGAAGTCCAGAGGACTGACAACAGGATTTTCTCATAGTCCATATAACCTGGAGAAACTGTCAAGCCTCAGCCTTTATCATCATCTCCATTCACCCTTCTCCCCTCTATCCCCACTGTCCCAACTCACATGATGGGAAAAGAAACACATCATGAGAAAAGACTCCCAGGCACAGACATAATTCCACCTGTCCATAGCCTGTCATTGTAGGCTGGAAGCTGACAGTGTTTATTTGGAGGGAAGTGGAGGAATAAACACATTTTCCCAGGATGACCCTTCCTTTTCAAGCCCTGTGCCATTGTGGGGGCAGCACACACGTCCAGATCTGTACTCTCATAGTGAGGATTACAGGCACTGATAGCTCAAACAGTCCAGATCCGGAGGGAACAGCTGATAAACGCTCTCCAACCCGATGCAAAGTGGAAGTGCAAAGAACAAACACTTGCTCCAAGGTCCCACTGATTGGAACTGACATGCTGAAGGTTTCCTGATGCTGCAGAATGGCAAGCTGCATCAGAGGCAATTCTTGGAGCATTTCAGAGGGGGATAGGAGCTGAGAGATAACTGTGCTGATCTCCCTCAGTAGAGAAACAAACCCGAGTAATTGATGACTGCCTTAGATGAAGCTGCTGAATTACAGGTGACAAAAAGGGAAATCTAGGAAGAAAAGCCTAATGGCAACACTATAAGTGAAGAAAGGGCTGCTGAATGGACATTTCAATGAACCTGGAGCTACATACTTCTAGAGCTGTAGCCCATGACAGCTGCCATATGGCACCTGTAAAACATCTGACTGCTGCCAGAGGGGTTAAATGTCATTACTAAAATTTCACATGGCCCAGGGGCCACCATCTGAAAAAAGATTATCTGAGAAGGGAATAACAATGAGTTAGGCAGTTTACCTGGGCTGGAAATAAATGGGTATTTGAAGTAAATCCCCTTAGAGTCCCTGAGACAGGTATGTCCACTTAAACATTGCCTGGGGAAGAACACACAGCTTTTACAGGGATCCAGACTTTGAGACAACTGCAAATGCAAAACTGGCCTCTGGACTAGAAGCAAGACCTGAACAGAGAATCCAATAATCCCAAACCCTGAGAGGCCCAGAATGGGAGTCTGAACACTGATGTGTCTGATTGGAATCTCCAAGGCAGGAGGAAACAGTGCTTCCAGTGTAATTTCCTCTCTTGAGGATTGATTTGTTAAGTGTCAGTGCCAAATTCTAGGAAGCAATTCCTTAATGGGTCTCTTTGGATGCCTCTTAGAACCAGGAAGCCTTGCAGTTTACTGCTAATCCAAAGAATAAACTAATATATATTTTTCTTGAGCAGGGGGTTTAATTAGGTAGTTCTGATATTTTACCGTGATGTAGTCTGCCTCTGCTGCACTGGCAGTGTGCAAGGCAGGGCAGAAGTTACACTCGAGATAACCCAGCTCTGATAAGCCTTGGGTTTGAAGAGGAGCCTGGAGCTTCAGCTAACCAATCTCAAAAAGCCTGCTTCCTGTTTTTGGTTTACTGCTTTTAGAGGGTTCCTTTGGTTTGTGTTTTGGCTGGTATTTTTCCAAAACAGAACTTGAATCATCACAAATTAAATATTTGTTTAGGCATAACCCTTTCCAAAAAACATAAGCTCTGACTGAGACACAATAATCATTTGAAGTCATGCTCAAGAAAAGGCATTTCCCCAGCAGAAAAAAAAAAAAAAAAAAAAAAAAAAAAAAAAAAAAAAAAAAAAAAAAAGAAAAAGGAAGAAAAATTAGATTAGAATAAAGAGAGAGGACTAAATAATGTGCCCAGAAGTTAGATGTTTTTTTCACAGCCAAGCAGGGAGATTAAAAAAGAAATGTCAGAAGATAAACTACAGCCAAATTAACTAAAATAGTTGTTTTTTAAAGTGATGGCAGTGATGTAGGAAGAAAACCCCTAGAAAAGGCACTCCAGCAAAACTTAGATAAGCAAGCTGACAACAGAAGAGCGAGTCCAGCCTAAGAGACTGAATCCCATTTTTGCTCAGCAGTGAACTAAGTTAGATTGCAAGTACAATTTAATATTTATTTCCTCATTGTACCTATGTTAGTAGCCCAAAGATCCACTGTAATAAAACACATAACAAAACAGTGTTCAGAAATTTCTTCCATTTTCTGATTTTGGCTGTGAAATTTTATAGTTTGAATCATTTATTCCAAAAGACACAGCAGCTCTGTACACAGTCAGCTGGGGGAGTGCCCAAGGTGCAACAAACCAGAGTTGGGTCATGCAAAACCTGAAAAACATTACAATGTAAAGATTTTTTTTTTTTTTTGTCTCATTTATAGCACGAGCTGAAAACAGAACAAAAATGTAAAGGTAGGAAGCAAAAAACCTGCACAGTTGGAATCCAGTTTGGATTTTCTTCAGCCTCATCAGTAGCAAACAATGATTGTCAAAGCTGCTTCTGTGCTGCAGGTTCCTGTGCTCGTCACTCTCCTACACTACCTTTTACTGTTCTAAAGCAAGTTCTACCTACCTCCTGAGACAATTTCTTAACCAAAATCTTGCCTCAAAATGGTTCAGGTTGAGTTTTTTCCAGTGCACCAGAGGTATTTTTATTTAATCTCACTCAAAGTGTTCACATTTTCCAGTCTCTGCTAAAACTGGCAGTGGTTGATATTTCTTTGGGGGATTTTTTTATTTTTAAGCTCATTTTTAATCCCTGAATATCACGATATGGAACTTGGAGTTCTAGAAAAATGTGTGAAAGTGTTCATCAAGGCTAAACAGTTCCTCCCTACTGGAAAGGTGAACTGAAGTTTGGTTTTCGATTTTATAACTTATAGGGGGTTTATGCCTAGAATAATATTTGCAGTGATTCTCACAGGAAGAAGATTTGGGAGTACTCTTGCAAATTCACAAGAACAAGAGATTTAAATTTAAATACAGACTCAGAATCCACGTCTACCTGCTCAGTCTACAAATGGTGTACCCAGCATATTCTGATTCTTTCCTATTTAAAATACTCCTGTAGTTAAAGCTATGGATCATCACCTCCACGTGCTTTTAGGCAGCTGAGATGACAGACTCTGTTTCAGTGCCGAGATGCTGGGACAGGGAATGTAGAGAATGCAAACATGAGCAAAATACTTGGAAGTTCTGGGCACTTGGTAAAGAAAACTACATCAACTCATACACCTCAGAATAAGCTATTTACCAAGTAGCCTGATGAGTTTATTTTGGGAGACAAGCTTAAAAAAACCCAAGCATACAAGCCTAAAAGAACATCAAAATGACCCAAGTATATCTGAATTTTTAATATTAAAAGCTCAGAAAATAATTTCTGTCATTAATTCTTTTAAAAGCCATAAAACAACCTTTGCTTATAAATACAAGAATACATCATTTGAAACGGCTAAAAGCCTTTTAAGGCTGCTTCTTTTAAAATGCACTGTATCAAGAAGATTCCTATAAAATGCTGGAGCACAGCATTAGAGGAGCTGCTTTTCTGAGAGGTTGTAAAAATGCCTTTTAATCTAAATGCCTCACTGAGCACATCAGTCAACTAAACAGCATCAAAAGGCTGGGGTGACCCAAAACAAAGGACATGTTTGGGCTATTGTTTCAGGGGCTAAAGATAAAGAGCCACTTACTTCCCTTACTTAGCTGACTACTCTAATTTTTCTTACACGTTTTTGTTCTTCAGCACAGCCTCAGGCTTTTATAAATGCCACACCTTTAATGAAACCTTTGTTCTTGCTGCTGTTGTGCTTGCTGACTTACATTGCTTTTGCACAGGTGGGGTCGATACATTCAGCAGCCTAAACTAAGAATATTTCTGCTTCACTCTAGAGCAAAAAATAGGCAAAAGGACACCTCCAGGAGAACTACTAGGATGAAGGCATTTAACACTGAACTATGACAAAAAGGCAGGTATGAGATACAAATCTAACAAGTGATGATGCCAAAGCAGTACAAGGAAGTGCTTAATTTTGAGTCTTTGCAATTCAGTTTATCACTGTGCATGAGACAAACAGCTCATGTTTGCACACCATTTTTTTATATTGAGTACCTAATTATCAGGTGTGTGTTCACAAATAGAACCATCTTTTGGAGGAATTAATGGCATCCTGAAGGACAGGACTGCAGTTCATAATTTCCTTGATAAATTGGATGAAGCTCTACTTTAAAAAGAAAAAGAATAAAACACAAACTGAGGAGATTCTTCCTGAGCACCAAGGTACTCCAGAGCTGTGTCACTCTAGGGACGACTGTATCCAAATCCTATGATTTTAAGCTGAGAGTCCAGATCGACTCCTGTGTCCAATTCTGAGGAACATGAGACTGGAATCTCGACTGCAGCAAAAGCAAAGCTGGAAGAAGATGGCCTACAATTAAAATATGAAAATTTGAGTACAGAACAGGTAGAGTGTGTGTGGAATTGGAGGGAGAATAAAGGAAACATCAGACTACCTTCCTCATAGGGTATCAAGAAAATTCTTAATTTAGGTAGACCATTTTATAAAAGAGCAGTTTAACCACTATTAGTGAAGACCCAGTTTTGATGTTAGTGAAAGATCTTCAAAGCTCTCCTCAAATTATCTATTAAATATAATAGACTGAAGTGTTTAAACTTGGAGAGATGAATTTGTTCTGCTTGTTGAACCCTTCAGAACAGGTTGACAAAAACATCCACCAAAATTTTCCTTGGAATACGTATCCTTCCTCAGAGAACAAGGAAGGCAGATGAGATGAGGTTGGCGCTACATTTCTAATACTCTACATTATTTATCAGACTGAATCTATTACGTTGCACACATATGTTGATTTAAATGGCCTATACAGACACTCTTCTGCAGTCAGTCAGTGGTGATTGCTGCTCTCGGGTTTAATTTGCCTTCCAAACGATTTGCAGACTGTTGCTAAACCTTACAAAAGAGAAGGATCAGCAGTCTGCATGACTAGAGCTGGGAATGCTCTGTGTAAAGAAGGAAGCCAATGGGAGAGATACCCAAAGCTTTCAGAGCGCCTCACCGAGCTCTACAATTACCAGCTGGCAAAAGGAAGATCCCTATCCCTATATCCCCAAATTTCTATGGCTGAATTTGGCATCTTGGATTCCCTAGCCATGTTTAATTGAGCTATTTAACGTGTGGTTTTGGGAGACAAAGTGATTTATTTTAAGGCTGGATTGTGTCTTGTGTGTACCACAAGGACAACAAAACAAGGAAGTTTGGCTGCATTAAGTAAACAAATGGTAAAATCAGATTTTAAAGCCTCAGTTGTCTCAGAAGAGAACAGACTCAGAATGATGGAGTCCAAACCACACTTCTCTAAAAGTCTCAAGCACAGGGGCAACCAGAAAGCGTACAGGAAAAAAAAAAAACAAACCAAACCTGTCCAACCAAGAATTTTAACAGCTGAGCTATTTATAGGATCACAACCCTGCAGCTGGCTGATTAATGGAGATTGACTGTACCTGGTGAGCTGCAGAGCCTCACAGGAGCAAAGGAGCCGTGAGGAGGTCACAGCAGCTGCTTGGTGCAGGTCCAGAGGGGCTGCAGCCCTCCCCCTGCTCCAGCAAGGCTGTGACCCCTGAAAACTGTGCTTTCCCCTCCTGAGTGTACCACATCCATGTCAAAAACTCGGTGTTTGCCCTTCTTCAGCACCTGGCTGCTCCAGCACCTGCTCCTGTACAGTGCTTGGAGGCACTGTCTGACATGGGGGGTCTGGCCCTGAGCACAGAGTGCAGCCAGGTTTTCTCCATGAAACCTGTTGAAGCTCACACTTCACAGCTGGAAAGTGGCACTTAGAGGCTTGCCAGTGAAGTGTTCTACAGTCTCTGAGTCACGGAAGGAAAGTCTCATTTGGTCAGCTCCCGTTTCATTCTACTCTGGCTATTCCAGGAAGTTTTCTGATGTGAATGAAGCACTAGCTTCATGCAGAGCTGTGTTTGGCTGCTCTCTGAGCAGTGCATTTGTCTCCTCATGGACACAGAGGGGCAGCCCAAAAGCAGCCCTGAGTCCCTTGCCACTATTAAGGGATTTTCCCTGGGTTCTGCTGCAGGGTGTGGCTCCTTCAATGACACGTGCTCCATCTGAGCGCAGGCAGAACAGAACAGAACGGAACAGCCCGTGGCGTTCACTGTACTGCACACACCGCTTCTTCTTACCCCACACAGCTGTTCAGCCACCCTTGGCATCTTCACTTTCTAGTAAAAACACACTGCAAACACTCAAAGCAAACATATTTTTTCTTCTGGTTGCTACCACCCAGCCGTGGTACAAGGGACGTGTCTGTATTTACCACTGCAAGCATTTTTTGAATACTTAAATGAGAATCTTAAATCTGTATCCACAGAGGCAGAACAGGCAGACACCATCTGAATAAACCTCAGGGAATTGTGCTAACGTTGGATGAGCACTGTTTAAACCACAGAGCTGCAAGCTGAGTTATGGATAACCTCTGAAACTCCCACCTGCCAATAAGAGCACTGAGTTCAGGCTACAGCCCATACAATGCGCTTAATTAAACAATCTTCCCTCCACTGAGATCCATTGGGCTTGTTTTTCTTTTTCCCATCTATACAGAATTTCCATTTGCTTCCCACTCTGCTAACTTCAAAATGCCTCTGTACTTCAGCAAAGCTTAGTGAGTTTCTCACTGTGAATTAGACACAAAGACAAAACTCAGGCCAAATTTTTCCCATTAACCACAGACACAGAGATATTAATAACTGTAATGAAGAAATTAATGGTGACAAGTATCTTTTAAAATAGATGAAGCATCGCTATTTCTACTTCTTAGCAGCAGCTGATCCTCCAATACTAGCTAATTCTTTAACAACCCAACCTTATTAAAAAGTCCGTATTAAAAAGATTTCTCCCAAATAGGAATTTGTTTCATTTTAAGGAAGATGGAGTTATTCCAACCCCAAAGAAGTTCTCACTTATTCTAGGTTCTCTGACAAAATGCATGAAAACCAGACAGAGGCCTCTAAGCAAACTCAGTAGGAAAACTGGGCAATTACTTATTGAGTTTGCACATTGTATTTATTGCTATTTACAAAAATATAGAAGAAATATAGGAAGAGATGCTGATTTCTGTCTCCTTGCAGATCACCAAAAATGGAACTTGAAATTATTTCCCTTGAAAACCTTGAAACCTGAGGCAAGTGCAATCTTCCACCTAGAAATCATTATTAAATGATTTTGGTATTATATACTATGTGTAATAATATTGATATACTATCGATATTATTACACATCCTGTAAATTATAATCAATACAATTCAACAATATTTCTAAGCCTGGAAAGTCAAACAGCAAACAGTACCTCACGTGAGAACCAAACCTACATACATAATTTCTACCTTCTTTCATTAATATGATATATATTTTCAGTTTCCAGAATTCCCTGCATGGACTAGCTGAAAATACCAGTTTATGAATCATCCTTCTGGATTCTAATCCTTTTAACAACAAACTTTCATTCCACTGAACATGTTCATTAAGTAAAGTACTACTGAGCATTAATAAAACAGCAGAATCTAATTTATAAACGATAAAACAGTCTTTACAGCTGTGGTAAATGCTTCTCAGAGTCACATCACATTCTACATCTCAGTGGACAAAAAATATCAAGGCAAAGAAACACAAAACCCAAAATATGAATGGACCACTTTTGATATTCGCTTGGGATGAAAGATTCAGGTATCCTAGGCTCTAGTTCAAACAACTGATGCTCATTTTTAACTGCAGGGATGTGGGAAGGCAAGCTGAAGTCCAGCTACAGGAGCCTTGACTCCTTGAACATGCATGGAATACGAAACAAGCTGTGTTGTCCTCCTGTCAACACCCACAAACATTTGTGCTGACTTAAACATGGTCTGCATTCTGCTGTGCATGTAAAATCTCCCTCTGAGCCAGGAAAGAAGACTCCAAAAAGGTGCAGGTCAGGGGAAGTTCTCTCACCTGGAAAGATCCTGCATGGTCTTCCTCTTTGTCACCTTCCTTTCCCTCCTTGAGGGCGATCAGCGTGAACCCTCGGAAGTAGGCAGGAGTGGCAGCAGAAAGCGTCACTGGGATGGGATGAGCAGGGAAACAACAAAAACACAACAACATTAATTGGGAAATCAGCCACCTGCACATCATTTCACAGCTTGAGAGGTGTGTGTTCTGAGCTGGCATTAACTGGAGTTAGAGCACTGACAGCCAGCCAGAATACAAAATGTTCAGTCCAAGTTTCCACACAAACTGAGAAACACTAGCATGAAATACCTCAGCTTTTTTCTTTCCCCCCCCGCTTCTTTTTTTAGAGCAGATTTGTAATCTGCTCAGATCTACAGGAGGGTTGTTTCAGTGGTGGTTTTGGGGTGGGGACACATGTGCAAGGGTGTTTTTCTTTGTTTTGGGGGGTGGGGAGGTGTTAAATGTAAAGGACATCCCTTAATATTTGACTTAGTTTTTTGTTTTTAGACAAAGCACTTTAGTGCACAGAAAGTCTCTCTGTAATGCCAGATGACCACATTGCCTACTCCAGCTTCTGGAAATGGGAGATCTCAAAATAGCCTTCCTTCACGTCATCCTCAGGCCAAAACAGGACACAACATACAACTCCTGGCTGAAGCTGGTCCCTAAAGGCTGTGTTGCCAGCTCTGACTGCCAAACCAATCCCTGCTTCACACACCTGTCCTGACCTGGAGCCACCAGCAGAGCACAGGCAATGCAATGCTGACTAATCTGATTTTACCTCGCTCAGCAGCAGGATTAAATCCCTGATTTGATGCCAGTGCTGTCTGTTCACCATCAGAAGCGCCCAAGCACCACCCAGCAAAACCCGCGTTCACAGAATTTCAGGGTGTTCTGGGTGGGAAGCGACCCACAGGGATCATCAAGTCCAGCTCTTGAGTGAATGGCAGCTCCAGGGATTGAACAGGATTGAATTTTTAGCACCAGGCTCTAACCAGCTGAGATAATCTCAGAGTCATCAGCTGAGGCTCTTTTGAACCCTCTCAGAAAGAGAGGACGGGGCAGAACTTTTGAAATTACCAAATTCTCTTCAACAACACACAGCAATCCTTTCCTGAAACAGGGGTAAATTTTAGGGGAAAAAAAAATTATTCTAGAATTAAACTAAAAGAGACATAAAATTGAACTCTCAATGTTTCAAGTATCTTTTACTTTAAGCGTAATGCAGAGTCTCTTGTACTGCTTTATTGTCACACTCTTCAACCCTGACAGGCACAATAAAAACTGAAGACCACCCACAATTTTCAGAGCAAACTACAACTACCAAGGCTGCTCCATAGAAGAGTATCCACAAGAGACCGAGGCCAGCAGGGGTTCAATCCCATTGCTAAAAATTACAGATTGCCCTTAAAAGACAGGGATTTCAAAATATGCCCCAGAGCTCCTTTGGAACATATGAAGAGCTCTTTGATCTAGAAATTCAGCAATGGAAAAATATAAAATAGACTATTTGAAAATTTCTAGCATTACGCAGCCGTATTTGGGTCTAAAATGCACAGTGTTTGTGCAAACACTTAACTTTTCTGACTGTATGTGGAAAAAAAAGAAAAAAGAAAAAGAAAGGACTGGAAGGATTTATTTCCATTTTCAAACTTTTGTGTAAGCACCACACTTTGTCCTATAAACCTGCAAACACCTGTACAAATCTGGAGCAGTGATTGGCACAATAGCAAGTCCCCTAGCTCTCAAGATTTTGAACATATTTTTCATTCCATGGAAGCTTCTTCTGAGGTCAAATGTCATGATTTTGGGGGAGAACAAAAATTTCACATATTATATTCTAAAACGGGATAGCAGCACAGTGCCATTAAAATTTCTGCTTGCTTTACAAAGTATTGCTCCAATTCATTAATTCATTTTCTGCCCAATAATTAGCGTGATTAGTTCAATTTTGCAAACTTCTGCAGCTCTGGCTAAATGAAAACCCACAGGCAGCTTCTCAGTTGCAATAGCTGAGAACAACACACTGCTGAACTCCACAGAGGTGAACACATTACTCCTGCTTGAACTGGGATTCTTAGAAATTAACTGCCACAGAGGTCTTTTACACGAAACAACTTTTTCCATATCACATGCAATTAAAGACTCTGAATCCCTGTGAGTAAAAGGTTACACCAGAAACACTTAAATATGCGTGCAAGCAAACAGAGAATCCAGCTGTGAATTGACTCAACAGTTTTCTTTTCCCTCACAAAGTTACAGATCAAACCAAACAGGGTTCTAAAGCCTGAACGCCAGAGCTATGAAACAGAGAAGATCTGAAATGCTACAGAAACATCAGAAGAAAAAAAAAAAAAGGACAGCGATTCCAAAGCCTGACTCACAGTTTTTGAATGCCTGGGGTTAGCAATGCCCCTGCTGTGGCTGCAGCGGTTTTAACCCCGAATAAAAAATCCATGCTCCCTCCGAGAGGAGTGATGCCGCTCACCCAGCAGCCTCATCCTGGCAGCTGTGCTCGCAGCTGGGCTGGGGAACACGTCCAGCCCCAAAGCCAAACAAATTGAGCCCGGCCAGGGCCTTCTGCTGGCTCCATCCATCCATCCATCCATCCATCCATCCATCCATCCATCCATCCATCCATCCATCCACCCCTGCCAGCGCCAGGGACACGGCAGGGCCCGGGGGCAGGGACCCTCCCCAGCACAGCGGGGGCTGCGCCGTGGGATTTGCACATCCAGGGATGTGTGCTTTGGTAGCCCAGAGCTGGGCCTGGCCACGGGGAACACTCCAGCCGGGTGCTCGGACCCACCCGTGCGCTCAGGTGGCGCCAGGAGCAGGTGTCACACAGAGCACAGGGTTTACCCCAAGCACTCTCAGAGCTTCTCCTGGGGTGCTTCTGGAGTCCTTGCCTCTGGACTGGGCATTCCAGCACGGCAGAGGCTCGCCCCGCACGGGCAGCACTGGGAAGCTGTCAGACCACATCTGGTTTTTACAAGGTTGCACGAGAGCTGCCAGTTCTTGGGCTAAACTCTGCCATTTTAAACAACAGCTGTGTCCTGCTCACACCGCCTTCACGCTCATCAACTTCCACTGAATATTATGAACTTCCTGCAAAGACCAGTTAAATCTCAGTGCGAGGCTCAGAGTTAAGGATTTCACTTTAAAAGGAAGATAACACAGCAGCAGTTGCTTTTGTCTGCTTCCATCCCTCTGGCAAACCTCTAATTACTTTACAAGTTGCACTTTGGCACACTCCTTCAACATGCTCCTCTTTCCTCAGTGTCCCAAGCTGAAACTGGGGTGATCAAAGCAGCTGCTCCCTTTGGTTTCAGGCAGGAAATAATCTGGCTTTTCTCATCCTACACAACTGCACATCCTGTGCTGTACATTGCACAAGTACCAACAGATACTGGTGAAAGCTGGGAATGGCTAATGTGGCTAGAGAATGAGTGCTTGCTTGCAAAGCGTTTGCACGTCCTGGGGGGAGAAAGAAATGGAAAGAAAAAGGCTCAACACTCCTTAGAAGAGAAGTCCCCAAACCAATGCAATGAAGCACAATGCCTTAAATGAGCCTTTCCTCAAAAACTGAGAAAGTGAACGGACCTACGAGTGGAAATTCCATTAAAACCAGAAACAGCATGCACACAGAAGGTAGATGTAAGGATTATAACTAGTCTAATACTCTTTTTCTTCTTCAGAATAATAACTTGGTGATATTATAGCAGAAAGTATGTCTATTGCATGTTAGTGTGTGAAATGGGACACTACTGCCTTTTTGTAGAAGCAAGTTTATTTACATTTTAATAGCATGAAACCTCATTTTTTTCATGGAAATCTCATGCAGCCATTAATCTAACTCTGCAATCAATAAAGCCAGGACTGAGTATTTTCAAGGATCATTACCCTGTCTCACCATCCAAACTCAAGGCTCATTTGTGCCTCTGAATGCAGTGAGAACTCTGACCTTCAGTGGAAGCAGGAGCAGCTCCATCAAGGTTGAGGGTCCCCAGCAGGGTGGAGAAGACCTCGACCCTAGGATGGTGTGCCCACAAAGCTGGTCCTACGGGAAGTCCTGGCCCTACAGGATGACATTTTTAGTGGTCTGGCTGGAGAACATGCCCTTAATTTACTGCTGCCAGACAGAGGAGGTGAATACCCACTCAGAGAAGTTACTCAGTGCCCAGGGCCACTGTTTTCTGTCACAGCTCCACAGGTGGAAAACCGAGGCTTCACAGCTCCTTTCACACAGATCCACCCAGGCTCTCCCCTCAGGGTAGATAGATCCTGCCTGATGTAAATGTGAATAACTGTAGGGGAGCCACAAAAATTCCCCTAGAGGCAAACAGCAGCTGTGAGCTGTGGTCTCCTGATTCCCACACTGCAAGAGTGCTGAGATACTGCCTCCAGTCACTGCAGCTTCAAACTCTGATGTGTCACCTCAGCTGATGGCATCAAGATAAATGGATGATGTCCCTACACTGACACTTTTGTGGAGTACATTCCTGTGTACAGATAATCCCTGTGTAATCCACCTTGAAAGTATTAGTTTATTCCAAGAGCCCACTAGGGAATGTGCCAAGGAGGCAGATTGCATCAATGCAGGCAGGGGCCATGGAAACAGGAATATCTGGCTCCAGTGCTAAGGAGGTAGTGCAAGTCTTCTGCCGTGTTGCAGGTAAATAAATTTGCAGGTAAATAAATACAAACAAACAAACTCCCACAAACGTGTCATGATATCTCATTTTTTTTAGTCATCAGCTGGACTTTCCACCCTTTGCATAAAACAGTAATAAAGTTCCAGCTGGACTGTAGAAATGCCTTTGAAAACGAGCTCTCAAAACTCTCTGTATATTGTTGGTTTTAACTACTGCTATGTTACAGCAACATTTATTTGTGTTCTTCCAGCCACTCAGGAATGTGTCCTGAAAGAACAATCTACACACCCCAATATGCCACCTCAACACTTCTGTCCTAAATGTCAGAAACACAGGCAAATATTCTGTTCTACATTTTAACTTTTTACCGTTAGCAGTAATTTTCTCACTTCCAAGCAGCTATAATAGCCCAATGTGACTTTATTAATTGAGTTCCTAATGCCAAGACCTAATACCTCCAGAAAATTAGTTCTGCTAGCTCATCTGGGAGTTTCTTTCTTCTGACACTTCTAGGCAATAGAAACTTCTTTGGTAGACGACCGAAAATGCCCAGTAGTGTCTTCACGGAAGTGAATTCCAAAACTTCTAAAGAATGTTGGCATTTGTCTCTATCAAAAAACTTGGCACATCTTTGTCCTGCTCAGTAGATGTATCAAGCTGACACACCACATGAAATCTTTCAGACTCAAGGCACTAACCCTAATGCCTGGAACAGTTACCCAGCTTGTGGGTAATGTGCATTTCCTCCCACCACGTTAAAATAAAGCAATTTGGGGGGGAAAAAAATCAAATCAATAGCATGCAAAGTTACAGACTGGTGTTTAAAAGAGGTGAAGCACAGATGCAGATGTATTTCTCAGCCTTTGAAGAACCACAATTATGTTACATGCACACTTTTTTTGTCCCTATGTGTACACTAAAGATTCCCATGTTCGTGCAATGGGAAAACATTGCTCTTTACCCTGGATCTAAGAAACACTTTGAAAAATCTCCTAATTCCTTATCTTTTTCCTAAAAGTATGTTGGCTATGGTACCTTAAAATGCCCAAATTCTTTTTAAAGTGCTTTTATAATAAAAGGTTAACAGTACATTCCAAGAAGGTTTATTCTGAAGGCATTATATAGTGAGACAGGAAAAGTGACCAAAACCTGTCTTTGCCTATTAATCAGTAAAATACACCCAAATGTGCTTTGGAAGTTCATTCCAAGGGTTGTATGTGACACGCTCAGGGGAGAAGGAATGCCTCCATCTCTTATTTACAGTGGTCATTAGCACCACCGTCTCTGCCTCTTTCCTGTTTGAACCATCTGTTCCTTTACCCATAAAAAACGAAAAAAAAAAAAAAAAAGAAAGAAAGGGTGGGATAAACGTAAGTGGAAAATGTGGGAAGTAGGCAGCGTGCTGCATCATGTTTGCCCATATGCTAACTCGTTATAATAACATTCCTATTTCAGGGCAAGAAGGATTAGCTCTGAGTTTCCTCTCCTTCCTGCTGAAGGCTGAAGCTTCTCCCAGGCACGGGGTTATATTTAAAGAGACAGGAAGAGATCCCACAGAAGTGGGCTAACGGCGGAAGAGAGTGCCCTGCATCCCTGCAACTTGTCATCTTGTGCGAGCGCCGAGCCGGCAGAGAGAGGGCTCGTAAAAGAGAGGAAACTCCTCCTAATGAGGAACGCCTGGGAGTAAAGTGAGACACTGAAACCCAACTCCTCTCACTTGTCATGGAAGCATCCCCAATAAAGTAATGCGTGGGGGATATTACCCTGCCTTAACCCGCACGGTCACACACACACGCGCCAAGAGGGATCCGGGGATGACAGGCAGACGCGTTACAGGTCCGGAGCCACCCACGCTCACCATCAGCCTTAGGATGGGATGCAGAGGATGTCCAACTTACCCCGGTAACTGTTCCCAGGCTTGTAAAATTCTGGATCGCCCTCCACCCTGAGGCTGAATTCATTGTACCCTTCCCTCCTGGTGCCTTGGGCTCGCAGGATCCGACTGCAGTATCCCTCGGATTTCGCGGCTTTCTCCAAGGTTTCGTCTGGAAAACCCTTGGCCACCAAGGGGAAAGTCAGCGCCAGGAGCCGCAGGGCCAGCGGCCGCAGATGCGCTCCCATCCTCGGCGTTCCGCACAACTTTTGGCGCTGGGAGCGGGCCGGGGGGCACGGGGGACGGGCAGGGCAGGGCAGGGCAGGACGGGCCGAGAGCTCCGGGCAGCCCCAGCCGGCAGCAGCGGCCCCAGCCTGAGGCTGCCAGGTCGGATCGGAGGGACCGGCTCGGCTGCTGCCGGCGAGAGGGAGGGGAAAAGCCGGGAGGGGGCAGAGAGGGAGGGGACGGCAGGGAAGGGGAGGAGGGAGGGAGGGAGGGAGGGAAGTCTGATCTTGCCCAGATCCCGAGCTGGAGCGCTGTTATGTTTCAGAGCGGTGATTAGCGGCTGGGCAGTGTTTACTCGAGCGGATTCACGGGGTTTGGTGGGAGAGCGGAGCAGCGGACAGCGCGGCTGTCTCCCAGGCACAGCCCACAGCCCCCACATCCATCACCCGCATTCCTGCCGGAGCCTACAGTTACCGTAGGGATAACACGGCTCAAGGAATTCCCCGACACCCCTGCAGCCTCCCGCCTTTCTCCGAAGCAGCAGAGACGATAAACATGAGCGACTAGAGGGAGCGAGGCAGCCTGGCGAGCGGGGAGCATCGGCCGCAGCCCCGCGGGTACCGCGGAGCAGACAGGGAGAGGGATGCGGGGAGGGGCCAGAAACACGGGCCCCGTGTGCACAGCAGCCTGTGCACATCACAGCCGCACGGCTCACCCCGGCCAGCCCGGGAGGGCGGCTCCAGCACCGGGAAAATCCCGGCAGATGCCAGCGGGAGAAAGCAGCGCTCATCGTGCTGCCTTCACGCCGGGCACGCTGAGGCGCAACGACACTGAATGACTTACCTAAACACACAAAAGAGGGTGCGAAAAAGAGAGTGAACCTGGACGCCTGGGGTCCCTAACTTCAGGGCTTGATCCTAAAATGCTCTTCTCTCTCTCTCACCCTCCCTCCACGGCTTTGTAAGGTGGAGGAGAAAGCAGGGAAGGTCTTCAAGCAGGACCTGAATACTTTCAGGATGACAGATGCACAAGAGGGCACACATCCCTTTCTAACCCCTTTCTCCAGGATAGGACTGTAGCAGATGGATGAATCCAACTGCATTTAGGCACAACTTCCAAGAGGTATGAGAAACAGCAAGCAGTTTGAAGTCCTCCTGGACCCCACTAAGGCATTTGTTTGCCTCAGATTTGCAAATTTTTGGGTTCCAAACTTACCTTTGGAAGTTGATTACCAACAACCTCATGTTGTGTGTCAAATAAAGGTGTTTGTCCGTGAGGATGCAGGACCTCTATTTTCTGAAAGATTACTTGCCAAGAGCTTTTCTACTTAAGACTGTTTTATATTTCAGTCTCTGTCACACACTTATGAAGAATGTAAACCGTCACAGCCTCAAACTCTTCATTCACTAAAGATTATGTTAGCAAAGATGGGGTTGGTTGGGTGAGATTTCAGCTTTTGCTGCAAACACAGAGCTACTGGCAACATCCCTCCACATCTGTGGAGAGGTGGCAGTCAAGCTTTGGTACCAAACTGAGTGATAAAATCCTGTCCGTGGGGACATCCTGCTCAGACACCTGCTGCAGTGGCTGGGGCTGACTGCAGAGATGTCCACTACTGAGAAAAGAGTTTGGTTAGGGAAGGGTAAGAGGTCTTTGCAGCACAAGATGCTTTTTCTGTTCCTCTTGCCCTGCTGGAGGAAGGAGAATGAGCAATCCTGACTCTCTAGTGTAATACACTGGGTCCCCTGCTTCCACTCAGTCTGCTCCCTTCACTGTTTCCCTCCCTCCCAACCTGCCAGTACGAGGACAGGTTGATCCATCATCTTTAAGGCAACGATATTCAGCCTGCTTTTGCCACTGAAACCTTGAGTTGGCCCAGTTATGCAGAATATTTAGTTTTGTGCTCCCAGTTCAGCAGTGTCATAAACTCCTGGCTCTCATTTTACCATGATCTTCACCTCATTCATTTATGAAAACAAGCTTTGTTTTATTCAGGCTCCTCAAAGATGCCTGGGAATTTGATTAATTATCTGTATTTGACTTCTCATTTCTTTTGCTGAGATTGACTGAAAAGCAATTACCTGACTAAAGCGTTCCTGACAGGAACTGCACAGCCTTCTTCACAATCCACCTTTGTGTTGAGCCACTCAACACTCCTCAGAGTGTTTTTAGCCATCTTCAGGTCTTTGGGGGTTTTATATGGTAACTAATTCATCAGCAACTATTGGCTCTTTGCTTCCAGCAGATTTTATATCTCTTACTTTTTAATTCCTGAAATGGCCCCGTCTGTTACTTCTGGTACTTTTTTGTTCAAAAGCATTTTAAAGTTTCCTAGAAAGGCATAACAACAGTGTCTTGCTAAAAGTGAATGCTTCAACTTAGCAACTGATACAGACAAATTAACCTGCACTGCCTACAGCCATGAAATGAGTAATTTGTTGTAGAGACGGTTTAGAGTATGGGCAATGTCATTAAGCACAGGCATCCTCGGGGTTTTCTATTTGCTCTCCTAATTAGTGTGTTTGCCTAAAGCTTCCAGCATGATGGATCAGTCAGAGATGCATGCAAACTGATGAGCCCAACCATCCATGGCAAATTTAACAGAGGAAGCCTCACATCTTGGAGACTGCGGTGCTGCTTTCCTTTGTGCACTTTGCAGGATGAATAAAGTTGCTGTCCATGACCATTAGGCACAACAATCATTACTGGGATAACATTGCAGCTGATGGAGCTGTAATGGTTGCAGGAAACTCTCTCTCCCCTTCCCCTGGCCTCCACAAAGTGGGCTTTCCTAACAAACAAAAATCATTCTACAATGTCAGCAGTCTCCCTTACTTTTTGCTCCCCCAGTAAAGGAGCCTGTTGTTTTCAAGTGGCATTTTACAAGACTGCACTAACTACTGCAGAATCCCCCTGCACTCACTGGAAGATATGATAGGGGGTATTATTTAATATTTGTGGGGTTTTTTGGTTTTTGGGGTTTTTTTCTGCTTCTATGATTTCAATTAGTTGTTTGAAGGCTTGGGAATTGTCTACAAAACAACACAGTGCAGTGCTTGGCTACACAACACCTGATTTTAGAGACCCTATACCTCAAAGTAAACAAGTGCCTCAGGTAAATATCTAAACTGATTACATGAATATTAGACCCCTTAAAAGAGCCAGTTCACACAGCAGAGGCCAAAAAACCCAGCTAAAATAAAACATCAGGGTGGCAGGTGCCCTAAATCCCACAACCATCAGGTTCTTGATAACTTCTCTGGGCTGTGGTTTTCACCTCCCTAACCCCAGGAGTATTTTCTCTCACTAAATGCAGCAATAATAATAATAATAACAGGGGGATACATCTTGTTCACGAGATGTCTGGCAGGAATGTTACCAGCTCTTCCACAAGAGCTAATGATGAAAATATTCCTGTAGAATGTCAGAGACAAATGGGCTTCAGCTCTTTGCTTGGCTTGCAAGTACTCAGATCCTCATCTCTCAAGAAGATGCTCATTGTGAAAATTTAAATCTTCTCAAAGCACTCTCAATCCCTGATGGAAATTTTAGATTTCTAAAGTTGAACTGATGCTGAAACAAGAGAAAGGAGATTGAGGGTGCTGTATCAATTGGGATGGACTTTTTGGAGACAGATCTAGGGTGCCTTTTCCTTCTCCTCCTCAGACATTAACTGTATTGAGATCAAAAGCTCTGCAGGGGTTCAGGTGGTCACCTACCATCAAGAGTTTACAGCAAATGCATTCAGAATACCTCCACCAAATTAAGAGACATAAGTAGAGGAATGTCATCAGAAGTGGCTTTGGACTTTTCCTCATGAGCTAAATATTCCATTGCTCACAGATGCCAGGGCAGAGGAGGCTGCTGTTCAGGCAAAGGAAGGGTGCTCTGCATGACTGGGAAAAAAGCACAGCAACACAATCTGCACTAACACCCTCAGTGACTGGGAGGGTCAGAAAGGAATCTGAGGGTTGCACTTTCAAAAGGTGCCTATCCCATTTTCAGACCTTTTTGTCTTTCTACAGATTTAGCTATTAGCCCAATTTGCATCTCTCTCCTTTCTCACTGCTCCAGCAGTCGCAGTCAGTTTTCCTTAAACAAGATAGAAACTCCCTCTATTGATTTAGATGGAATAATAACCCTGTTGCTGTAAAAATCCCCCTTATCTACAGCAAGAATGAGGCTTTTCTAATACAGCTCATGCTGTCTGAAGCATGTTTGGAAAGGGATCCAGAGATATCTGCTGTCCTATTAGACAAAGTAAAGAGCTTGGGAGGCGCTTAAAATGATTTCTTACTTCTCTGTAGCCAGTTCTCTACTTCTTTTCTCTTAAGAATCCCAGCAGTGACAAGTAATGACAGTAAATGTTTGCAGAGGTCTGTTCACCATTTACACCACTGTCAGTCAATACCATGTACCTCCAAAATTAAACTTCCCAGCAGCTCGTTATATTTGCCTGTTCAGTCAGGCATGCCTTCAGCATATTTTCACACTGACAATGCAGAGAGTTTTCATTTCCAGGGTATTTTATAGAAATATTTCGTCCCTGACATGGTGAGAATAGCATCATACATATTACTGGGGAGCACTGCAATGCTGAGAGAAAGGCAGGCAGAGAGAGCAGCTCTGTTCAGGTTCCTGCTGGGCCAAACCTCAACAAAGATGGAAAACTGTGGGACAAAACACAAATTTTGAAACAGCACACAGGCTGCAAAAGATCTAGAAAAGTCTATCCAGCGCTCTGGATAACACAGGCAGAGTGAGATTTAAACTAAGGCCACTCTCAAATGGATTTCTCAAGACCAAAAGTTGACAGAAGCTTATCTTCCACAGAAAGTCTATTCTGGGGAGGAGATTTGTCAAGGAAAGGCTTCTTGGAATGTTTAACTCAGGGTTCCTTCCAATATCAGAAAGTAAATATGTTCTTAAAAAAAAATCTCTCCCTTTATCCCACACAGCCACTCAAGATCTATCTTGGGAATCCCTGAAAACTCCCAAGAGCAGAATAAACAACTGGTTCTTCCAAGCCCAGCATGAGCTTCATTTAGCCCTAAGAAAATTCCCTGCTGCAAACCTGGAGCAGCAGCCTTTTCTAGGCCACATCCCCTCCAATTGCACCCAACTTTCTCCCTCAGCAGCCTCTGCCTTTAGGAACTTCCCAGTTTCCATGGACAGGGCAGAAAAAAACATAAACTACCTCCCCTCCCCAAAATTTCATCTCTGCTCCTTCCAACTAAGCCACACAATAACCCTGACGGAGTTGTGTTAATTCAAAACCTCGATACCAACCTAAAATTCAGCATCTTGGTAATTTATTGAACCACCTGTCACTGATTTGACATGATTGCATGTTCTTCTGTATCTGCCTTGACCTCAGTGCCTCTAACTTGCCTATATCTGGCTAAAATACTAATGAAAATTACCCAACTGAATTCAGCTTTTTGGAATCTTTGCTATTCAAAGTCAGCTATTCAGTGTTTTCTTATCACCATATTTTTGTCCTTGAATTGCTCAACGCCCTGCAGATTGGCTGTTGCTTTCACCTGCTCACTCTGTATTTGTATTTCTCCAAGACATGAGGTATGTGATAAAGTTCCTCTTTTTTTTCAGCAGCTGAGCTCTCAAAGTCATAATATAAATAAAATTTTGCATACAGAAGAAAACCTTTCTTTACCAATTTTCAGGCTGGATGTTTTTCCAGGAAGAACATAAAAAAACCAACTCACACTGTCTAAGCAAAGAAATGGTTTCTATCTAGACAAATTACTTATAAAAAGACACCAAGTTTTACACATGCCCCTTATTTGTTCAATCAACCCATCCTCTTTTTCAAAAAGCATTTTTATAGTGATATAGTAAGTAATGAAATCTTCAGTCAACTCTGGCTGGAACAGGTCTTAATTAGACTGCAAATATGGAAGGAAAATGTGCAATAACACATCCCACAAACACAACAGACCCAAAAGCAAGGATGACATCATCTTCAGAAACCAAAAAAACCCTCAAAACCAAAACTAAACAGAAAAAAAAAAAAAACCAACAAAAAACCAACACCTCAGAAAGTAAAACCAACAAAAACTCACAGCCAAGCAGAAAAGGGAAGGATGAAAAATTCTTTGGGAATTCTGGCACTGACCATGAAATCAAGACAGACAAAAAGAAAAATAAAGCATAACTACAAGGTGATGCCATCAGTGACCTCTCTGACATATTTGGGAACAGGGGCTGCACTTGAAGCACTCTGATATTTGCAGGATAGGATTGTCTCCCACAGTAAGCTCCCTAGAACAACCTCCTGCTACGTGTCATGAATTTATTTTGCCCGTGTTCTCCTGCCGTATTCAACAGCCATTCCTTCTACAGGAAATATTTACTGTACCATGCTAGACCATTGCATCCTCTTTCATCAGCAGCTGGCAGGTTTATTCGAGCCTCAGGCTGCCAAGTGCAGCACTCCTCTGCTTTATGGACTGCTGACACTTCCCTTACAGGACACATTGTCACTGGGAATCCAAATCAGCTACTTCTACCTCCAGCCCGATGCAAATTTAAATATCTGGAAGTACAATGAATTCTAAAGGGGCAAGTGTTCATCTGACAACACCATCCTACCAAGGAGAGAGGGTGGCCAAGCTGGGAATGCAGGACTCAGAGGAGACTTGATTCCAGAATTCATTCTGCCACTGAGGTCACCATGTCCCTCTGTAGCTCAGTTCCTTATCAGACAGAACATCTCCAGGTAAAAACACCACCCAAGAACAACACCTGAGTGTTATTACTGCAGTGGGTAAGGCTCTGCAAGTATTAGAACGTGGTTTCAAAGCAGCTTCTGAACAAGGAAAGGTTTTTGGAGAGCTTTCTTTCAGTTTATTTGTGAAATTCAAATTATGTCAAGCATTGCTAGATATTTCTGTGGATCTCCAGGAGCCCAGACGAAGAGCAAATAGTCACTGCCCAGAGAATCCCTGGAGAGAGACTCTGCAGCTGGGGATATTGGAAAAAAACCCCCAATAGTTGCCCAAGAAAGTTTCTTAAATCTCAGATTTGCAGCTCAACTATTAAAGGAACTTTGGGAAATCTTCTGAAGATTTGCAGACCCACATCTTTTTTATCTCAAGGGAAGTTTTGTGTCTGTAATTGAAAAAGGAATCTAAACTATCTGACAGCAAGTGGGTAAAATACAAATATATGAAGATATTTCAAATATGGATATTATTATGCATTAGAAGTTATCATTCCTTGCTTGGTAAATAGACAAAGTCAAATAGGGAAAGGCGTGTTAACAATGTACATCTTTGTGTGTTCTGAAGACCTACCTTATTTTAATTGTCATCAGCATACAAGGCTAAAAATTGCAAGCTGGTAATGCAGAACAGGGTTTGTGGGAGGAGGAAATATCTTTTCCCAGAGCAGCTGGTATGGCTGAAAAAAAAAATCTCCAAGCTTTCAAACACAGCAGCCCTTCTGCAGGTCTGAAAATGAGTTCTTTTACAAAGCCAAATGCATGTTGACAATGACTTCTCAGAGTTGAGCTGGCTACACAGTCATTAGAAGACCTCTGAGGAGAGAGGTAATTGGTACCTAGGAGGAAAAGAGGGTGCTGAAGGGAAGGAAGGAGAGAGGTGCCAGGGAGAGAGGAGGACAGTGATGGGTTGGTGAAAGAGAGAAATTTTATAGCCTGCAGAGTAAAGGGCACTGTGTGTGGGAGAGCAGTCCTGGAGAAGGCCATAAATCAATGTCTCCAGCACCTCCTGGGTTTTGGTGCCCCAGGTTTTGCTACAGCTTGGTTTCCAGGCTCAGCTTTGGAAAGCATTTCCCAAGTTTTCCTTATTGATACAAGCAGAGAGAGGCAGAGAGGCAGTTTGCTGGGAAAATCTCGGGAATGGCAGCTGGGAGTGGTGTGCCTGATGGATCCCCCCAGGGGCTCCCTGGTGTCCTGGGAGAGGGTGGCCCCTTCCCTGACACACAATCCATCAGTTACCACGAGCACACTGCACACTGACAAATTGTCAGCAAATTACTTCTACTGTTTGGGTTGTTTTTTTTTTTTCCTTTTCAGTATCTGTTTCCCAGGTCACATTTTTGCCTGAGCAGACGATGAAGTCTGACAGGCTCTATCCTGATGTTGGTTCTGAAAACTGACAGGAATTCACTTGGAATGGTTCTGGATGAATCAGAATTATTATCCAGGGAAATTCTGGACACAAAATTATGCATGCTCTAACCCCACTGTACAAAACAAGCCTAAAATCCAACACATTTACAAAACATATCTATATCTTTTTTTTCCCCTTTTTAAAATTAAATCACAGAAGCAAAGACAGGACATGGATTTCTCAAACTACCAAGTGTCCTGCCTTCTCCTGCCAAAAGCAAAATATCACATAATACCATATTTCATCAATCCCCTTCAGTCATCCAGATTTTTTCATTATTTTGCACTGTCACATAAGAAAGTCAAATGTAAAATACTAATGTCAAAAGAAAAAAAAGTTTTATACCAATAACATTTCTTTTCTATGCACACAACTAAAGTTTCTGCTGTTAGTAAAAGAAGCTTAATTTATTCTTACCCTTCAAAATGTTGTTCCATTTCACTTCTAATTTCTCAAATAATGTCAATGAATATAGTTCATGAGCATTGTATTCTCCCTTGTAAAACCATCTTTTAAAGTTTTTTTTCTTTTTTTTTGCTTAAGTTTTCTTAGAGTAAAACAATTCCACAAGAAGGTTATGATGAAAGGGTCTATGAGAAATAAGTGATCCTTTACTCTCTAATGTAAGGATATGAGGAAATTGCATTGTGGAACTGAGCTTATCAGAACAAGCTCAGAAGTCAAAAGTTGGGGTTGGTTTTTTTTTCAGCAGATTCAGTGGAAATATCTTTTTAAAAAATGAAAAAAAATCTATTATTGGCTGTCAAACTTGTACTGTATGGAAACTCCATTATGCATAAATATTTAAACATCGATCATATCTTATGCTAATATTGTGCACAGCATTTACATAAACATGGTCAGCTGTAAGTGCATTCTGCATATTTTTGTTACAAATCACAGAAAAGAGGATTAAAAGGTGTGCATATATGGACCTACATATCGCAGAATATTTTGAATTGTGAGGGACCACAAGGGTCATTGAGTCCAGAGCTGAAGTGATTTGTCCATCCAGGGATCAAAAAAGTGGCCATGGTGTGATTAGCACCACAGTCCAATTGAGCCAATCTCAGGCGTCTCCATAAAAAACTCCTATCACACTAAAAAAATCGTGTTTTCCAGTACAAATTCTGTTCTGCTCTAAATCCAGCCTCACCCACAACTTGCCTTCCATTCACTCTCATCACTTTCAATGTGATTCCAATAGGGCAGAAATTTTCCAAATGAATGAGTTGTTTTTGGGCCATTGTTGACCAAAACCAGATCAATTGTATTTCTTATCAAATATACTCAGCAATTATAAGGAAAATGTCTGTGTGAGACTACTGTGGCATAACCTTTGAAAGGCATTAGCAGTCAAAAATAATAATGGTGTTTATTATTTTATACCTCATTTTTACAGAGACCTGCAGTACCCACCATTAAAAATGATGTAACATTGGTGCATGGTAGTATTTTTAAAATTTCCAGTATAAAACAGGCTTCCCTCTACCAAAAAAACCCAACAATTCACAGATTCACCTGGATGTCTTCAGCAGGACTGCACTTAAAAATTTTAAATTACATTAGTAACAGAGTTACAAATATTTAATAATTAATAACTGCATAAGTAATAACTACCAATAATAAATAATTTGTTATTATGTAATAATAATATTTTATAGATTTACATTATACAATAATGCATAATTTTATTAATTAAGTTGTTGCTAATAGTTGAAAATAATTAATTGCCAATATTTAATTTTATAACTAATGACTGCAGCTAAAATTTAAAAATTACATTAGTAAGTGCAGTTAAAATTACAAAAAAATTACAAAAAATTACTGCAGTTAAAATTACTGCAGTCTAAAAATGGCAGAGGCTCAATTTGCTCATTTAATTATTTAAGCAGAACACACTTAAGGGAAATGGGCCTGAAACAGTTATTGTAGAGACTGATCTTCAAAAGTCTTTAAAATTGTCAGAAATCTGATCCAAAATTACCAGTCAAGTAAATTTGTGCTAAAATAAACTTCATGTGATGGCAGCTGCCCAAATTATTTGAATGAAGACCTTGAAAATCCTAAATTAACTTTAAGGTTAACAAACTATGATATTATCACAGGGATGAAATATATCCACAGTTGGGTTGGTGCATCCTTCTCCCCTCCTTGACAGTTAAATGATTTCATTAGTAAAACGTGTGAAAAAACCAATTTTCTCACAGAAAAGTTTTGT
Source organism: Cettia cetti (assembly GCA_013401135.1). NCBI lineage: Eukaryota > Metazoa > Chordata > Aves > Passeriformes > Sylviidae > Cettia > Cettia cetti. The sequence goes on along the minus strand of VZUI01042332.1, from coordinate 156,737 downwards.
TAGCTCTGTGAGAGGCACATAAATATATCTCTCCTACTTTTGTATCCTCTCAGTTCCATTACTAAGAACTCACAATCATCCTCTGCTTCTTATGTACACCACAAATGGCTTGAGACAGTGATCCAGAAAGCAGAAAGTGAAATTTTTGGTATTTTGTAAAAAGAAAGTCCTTATGCTCTTTCACTCAGTGATATAAATCATGTTATTGCTGTTATTCCACAGCAGACCCATTTATGAAAAATTAATCATAACAACAGCCATTGACAAACCTGCTCTTGGTGACTGAGATGGGATCAGAGGAACAATCCTGTGAAACTTCACAGCAAAGAATGCTCAGGCTGTAAAACTTTCACCAGATTGTTTTGAAGTGTTGAGGTTTATAATAACATGCACAGAAGTGCCTCTCTTGATTTCTCACTAAATAAATCCCAACTAGCCTAGTAGGACAAGATTGTTTTCCACTGTTTGATAAGGAAAAAGATACATGCAGTCTGATTACTACAAGTTCTAGACATAGCTTTTGAAAGTTAGAAAGCACTTGGAAAAGATAACATTTTTTTGCTTGTCCCCAGAAATTATTTGAAAATTGAAGCTATCTAAAAACATAGCAAGATGCTTTGGTAAGATATGCACACAAAGGTAATGGCACCAAAGGTGATTTAAACTTGTAACTATGGAAACCACATCCTTTTAAAAAAAGCAAAGCCTGAGATTACTGAAATTGAGCGAAAAATAACAAAATAAGCTATCTTCCTTACCTGGATATTTCATCAAAGAGCAAACCACCATACAGGGACACTACTCACAACCCCTGAAGGAAAAGCTGTCTCACACCCTGAAAATGCCTTTTGGGAGACAAAATGCTGCCTGGCTTAGCTCTCCCTAGACACTCAGTCCTATTTCCCTCAAATTTCACACGAAAGGTCAGAGCCACACATGCTGTGCTAATTCAATGCCTTCATTTGGGCATCTTAATATCTAGTGGGAAGTGAAAAGATTAACAAAAGGACGTGTGATTTCCTTGACTGGGCCTGCTCCACCCTAATTGAAAGTGCAAGGAACATTCCTGTAGCTTACAAATTCTCCCAGTGAAACAGGTAAGGTGTCTCTAAAACAGCTACAGATTGTTGAAGCAGAAATATCTCCCACACAGGAAAAATCAAAATCAAATTTGATGAAATATGACATTTTTGAAAAATTACTGTGGAATATTTAGAAAAATCTTTGTTCATGAGAGAAGGCACCTTGCGTCCTGAGGAAAGCTGGAGACAAAATGGGTCACCCATAAATTCTTTTCTGTGAGAAAATTACTGCCTGGAGTGACAAATTCTTAGAGTATCCCTTTGCTCTACTGATTGCAAAAACATTTTGTCACATACAGGTCCTCACAATTTAATTTATGCAATGTGTGAGGGCTCATAGGAAACACAAAATAGGCTTGAACTACAACTGTTGAAGCATACTAAGGAAAAGACAAATATGAATAGGCTTTTCCAGAATCAGAGAAAACCCAATGCTTTCACGATTTCTAGAGGAACAGACAACCAAAAATAAGGAACTTTAAGCTAAGAGTAGATAACACACACCTGTGTACCTGGAGCTAGTGGCCATAAGTGACCTAGGGTTCAAAAATGCCTTTAAAATTACATATTGAAAGGGTTACAGCTTTTTGAAGCCCATCTACAGATGACCCTTAGAGACTATCAGCAGCATGGTCATGAAAGGGATCAGGGCAAGGCTCGAGCACCTAAAGCTGCAAAGACATCAGCAGCATCTCCTGAAAGAATGAAGAACCTAGCTGTGTTGCATTTTTTTTTTAATAATCTCATTTTTTCAGTGTGTTCTTTGTGCAGCCTGACACAGATGCTAAATTATGCACTCTTTCACAAAGTCTGAACTACTTTGTGAAAACACAACATAATTTACCTTCCTCCCTTAGTAAAGACATCAGCATTTACTACAGCAAGTGCAGGACATTACAGTAGCTGGTCATTAATGCCTAAGCATTCATTTGATTGCCAAGAGAATCAATAAATTTAGCATTTAGAAATGGCTTGAATGTTTGTTTCATTATTTCAATTTTTTTTTTCAAAGACAGAAATAAATGTCACACTTTGATTTTACCACAAATAGCACGCTAAATAACAAAAGGTGTCATCACTGCAGGTGCACATTAACCATTTAAAAATTCAAAAGCCAAAAGCTTCACTATGGGAAAAAACTGGAAACTCTATGAGCTGGGGAAATATGTTTTTTATTTTGTTACTTATCGCTGTGTGGTTCTCAAAGTCTCATGTGAATCTGGCAAACACAGAACAAGGACTTGATGAAACATATTTATAACTGATCTACAAAATGTTTTATTTGTCAAAGCCAAATAAAATTCAGTGTAGACTGGAGGAACCAATGGCAAGGTGTGTAAAACAAAAAATACAGCAGCCCTGAATATTTAGTTCCAGGGCTCATTTGCAGTATCTGAGTGTTTCTGGTGGTCTTTTGGGTGAGTAGGATTTGAAATAAAGGAAAACATGGATTTTACAAGATCCAGCCTCAGTGATTAGAAGTGTGAAGGTACAAGATTCTCAGAAAAGAGGAGATATTTGTGTTAAAGTTACTTTGTGATAATTTTTATTTCATCGTGGTCTCAGAGCCCCTCAGAGAAAGAACAGATAAATCACATGCAATAATTTGAAAACTATGAAGAAAAGAGTGCCAGATCTCTGGCCGGAGCATGTCCCATTCTGGGATGTGGAGAGACCAGAAATGATTCCAAGATTGTGGCCAAACCATCCTCACATGAATATGAGGCCTCTCATTCCATTCCTGCAATTTAAAGCCTGATTTTAAGGCTTTTTCACATGTTTTTGTGCTTGATCTGAAGGCTTCCCTGGAAATGGAGGGAAGGTAAACCCCCCCGAAAAAGAGGTTAACATTTCACAGAGGCAGTGAATCCACACCAAACCAAACCCACCTGGGGGCATTTTAAAGCACTATGCTTAGGGGCCTGGGTTTGTAAAGACATAAAGTGCTTAGGTGGTAAAATAAGCCCAGTAAAATTTACATCTTCACTCTTTAAAAGGTTCTGATGATTCAGCTGTTGCAGAATTGCATATTTTTGAGCTACAAAAGGTATCAAGACGTACCACTGGCTGTTCCCAAAGCTAAGGGAAATAATATATTTCAGAAGAGGTGAAAATTAAAGGTCAAAAAATTACTATGACTCAGTGGAGATGGTGGAACAACAGACCAGTGTCCAAATCATCACACTTTGCATATTATCAGCTTTCTCCTACTTTTTATAGAACGGATTGCAATAAACAACTTGACAACAGCAAAAATAAAAAGAAGACGACACTTGTAGCTTGTGTTAAAGAAACCTCAGTCAGTCCTGACCTAATTAAGGATATTTTTCAAGAGCACTCCCTCATAATGAAAATATAAGCCTTTGCCTGAAATGCTGCCAGGGTAACCTTCCTCTGGGATTATAATTGTCTGCAGCAGCAGAGAATTAGACTAACTGGTGCCCCAAGTGGTTTTCCACTAATGAATTGTGCTGCTTTGTTTCACTTCTTGTTTAGATGTTTAGATTTCTTTAGGTCTTTGCCATTGTCCCTCCCCCAGAACATATGCTCTGCCAAATGTGGGGAAGCTGTATTTTGGGTTGTAACGGCAGGCAAATGCTCTGTTACGTAAGTTACTTCTTAAAACATTAGTCTTGTTGCAAAGAGAACTTCAAGTGCACACTGAATGTGAAGGCAGAAAACAACGCTGAATGTTGTAGAAACAGTGAGGCAACAGAATTTTGGAAAGAATCAGATATGTTCATTCCAAAAGCATGTGCAAAAACGATTTATACTGAACTGCAGAATAAAAGTGTTGGGCATAGCAATGCTAAAAAAAGGGATTTCCTCCGGGTTTTAAGCCTTCTCCATGCCTAGCTAAGGTGACTTGGAAAACACATGAGCTTAGAGCTGTCCACCACATCAGCCAGAGGTGGCAGCGTTTGAAAAGTATTTGTCAAAGTTAGAGTCGTGATGGCCATGGTGCCCGCAAGAGAAATTTGTCAAGGTATTTTTAAATGGCCTGACAAGTTCATCAGAAGTTGCTCATTGCCCAGAGAAAGCTGAAACCCAAACCTCTCCTGCCCAAAGGGAAATATTGCCATCAGATTAAGAGGGACCTTACCTATTCTTTTAAAAAATCTACTTGCTATCATTAGATTTTTAAATAAAAATACTTAATTACACCCTTTGGTGGGTGTACATTAGGTAATAGCTAAGCAAAAAAACATACATCTGGGAGCCAATGTCTAATGTCACAATTGCACTTTCTCAGATGGCTCCTTCACTTTTTTTTTTTTTAAATAGAAGACCAATGTATACTAACAGGAGGCATAACTTTGTATCCTTCTGTTGTAATGTACAGCTTTGTGCATTATTTATGGGTTCTGTCACTTCAGGCTCCTATGCTAAGTCCACAGGGTAACTTTGGTGCCAGAATCACGCAGAGTCGCAAAATCCTCAGTCAATGCCACCCACCCACCAGATGCCTAGAGATGCCTAGTTATGAGAAACAACACAGAATAATAAACAACCTTAATATCACAACAGATTCTTACAACAGTGCAATTCCAGGAGGAATTAATGCAGGAAAGCTCCTAATCAAAAAGGCTGGCACTTGTCTCCACTTGGAATACGTATGCCACATGCTTTGCACAGTTACTAGACACCAGGAATATCTCCATTTCATCAGAATATATTTCTCTTTAATGTTGTTAAGTGCATGTGGCAACAACCTCCTAGCAGGATGGTGCATAGACAGGAATATATAATAATCCTGTTAAAATTAAAGCAAGCCAGTCTGAGGAGAGGGAATTAAAAGCAGCATCACTTGATGGATACCACGGAACCTGTTTGAGGGGGTGTTGGTATTTTTTAAACTCCTATGAATCTTTAATACACATCAGTTTTATGAAAGATCATGAATGTGGTAAAAAATGGTCCCCAATCAGTTTTGGTTTTTTTTCCTCTAATGCAAATTGGTTTTTAAATGGAAGAATATATTCACCTTTGTAAGGATGTGCTCCATAAAAACACTTCTGCAAGATCTGTGCACGTTCCTTTGTGTCCCTTTCACTTATTTTTGTTAGAAATCCTCCAACATTTTATTTCCAGGCAAAGCTGGAAGATGCTGGAAGCAGAAGTATTTAGAGCAGTGATGGAACCTTGATGCTAACTTTCCCCAGCCTTCACTGAGCTTTCACTGACCTCAGTGACTGGGTCAAATAGTCACTTTATAAAATGTGATAATTTGTCACACACACACAAACCAAGGAGAAAACAGGGTTCATAAAATACCGTTTGGAAATTATGTTTCAGTTCCAGAATTCACCTCATTCCATAGAATCTCCTAACAAGATACAGCAAGCTTCAGTCCCTGATCTCTTTTTGGGCAACCCCAAATTTATTTCTGCAGCTCAAAGCAGTGCTGGGGCAAGCCAGGTCATGTGCAAAGTGGGGTTTTATTTCACTCTGGTGGAGCTTGTGCTTAGCATGAAAGGCACAAGATTTGTTTGAGGCAGTGCTTTAATTTCTAGGAACCAGAATAACTTTTCTATCAAATCTTTGGTCTTTCCAGATGAGGGTATTCAATTTTGCCTGAATTATTAATTTTGCCAAGTGGCAAACCCTTCTTCCTGGAATTTTGAACTTGTCCTACCGAGGGCACAGTATTAGTTTTTTCCAATATATCCAGTTTAAGCATAGAGAAGTCACTTAGATGTCTTTGAGTTCCAGTTCTTTCAACAGCAGGATGAAATACTATGAAGAAGCCAATTTACAATGCTTAGACATACTTTATGACAATTTCATCATATATTTGTCTCAGAAGACGGCATTTCCACAAAAGACTGTGGGCATAATTTCAAATAAACAAGCTGTTATAACAGTAATAATTCTTTTTTTGGCACTTCTATTGTCATTTTTAATTGCATTTGTTCTCAATGTCAGAATTTGTAGGTTTGTGATGTTAAAGAGCAACATAATTTATGTTTTCCTGCTCATCAAAAATACTTTGACAACAATCACTCATTTCAACCATGAGTATGAGCTACATGCAGGAACATTTAACTCAAAGGCAAACAACACTCAACTGACAGATTGTCACCATGGTGCTTTCACTTTGGTCTGATTCTGTTTATCATGAGAGGGAGAAAAAGGACTGCCTGCACACTGATTTGTCCATCACAGAAATGTGCTCAGTGAAGTGGTGTTTGCAGCATGGTGTTTCAGGTGTCTGTGCTCAGAGGGAGGTACTGGAGAAGAGCATTATTTGGCTCATTCAGATTCTGAATATAAAATGCAATAAGTAAATACACAGCATTATGGAGGGATGCCAAGGGAGAGAAGTGAGATGCAATAAAGAGCAATTCTCTAGCTCATCTCACCCTGGAGCCTGTGAAATTAAGCACACCATTTGTGTGGATTTGCTTTTGAGGAAGCCCAGTTTTCATTCAGTTCCACCCCACCCACAGCAGTAGCTCCTGGCACAGCATCCCAGCATTTCTGCTTTCAGCCATAGGTAGGCAACGCAGGAACAACCAGGGAAAGGCAACAGTCACTCAGCTTTCGGAATACAGATGAGTCTTCAGACAAGTTCACTCCAGCTTCAAAACCCACTCTAACTCCTACTGGAGCTGATGAAAATTATACTAGAAAAAAAATAATGAGCTTTTTTTCTTTTAAACCCTCATTTCATGTTCTCACTCAAAGGTTTGCCTTAATGCAAGAGACACTCGGTGGCACTGGCAATTGTGCAGAGCTGTACAGAGTTCATTCCAGATTTTTATGTGCTTTGCTTGACAAGGAAAGCAATGGCAGTGTCTGTTCTGCATCAGTTCCTCAAATCTAGAATTTCACAGCAAATTTTTAGCAGGGAGATTAATGTTTAAAAGAAACTAGTCCTGAAAACCAGAAGCACAAGAGTGTAACTGGATAATGGTATAATAAACTACCTGGGTTCCAGTGAGACCCAGACCAATAAATTAATGCATGCTGTAATGTTGAGTAGGCTGCATTGATTTCCAGGGTTTTTTTTCTCATAGTACACACTCTCCCTGCTTTATGCATAGATACATTAAATAGAAACCAAGATCATGGACCCAGGGACTCCAAATATCAACCAAGCATCACAAAAACCTCCCCACTTTTAAAGTAAAAAAACTGACCAACTTGAAGTATCTTGTGTATTTGAAATAAAGTTTACAGTATTATATATGTACTCATTCTCCCTATAAAATACTATGTTTCATCGGCTTGGCCCACTAAGTTATATTTCTTGATACATCATTTCTCCTCTTTATTTTTTGTTGTTGCTGTCATGCATTGGCCTGAAATATTTAGGCATAAATGCAGCCTGACTCCTTTCCAAGGGCAGCCATTGCCCAAAGTTTTTGACATGGTGGATTAGGATTCTTTTGATCCTAAGAAAAGCAGAGCTCAGTTCATAGAGCCAAGGACCACAAGCTGCAGAAATGGCATCCTGCACTGGGAAAAGACTAAATTCTGTAGGTTTTTTCAGATAAACCAATAGATTTATCTGAAAAATTTGAATACTTTTCTGAACACAAAAATCAGTCTGTGGCCAGATTGAACCACAGAACGTGACCACAGAGTGTCAGGAAAGGAACAAAGGTAAAAAACATACCTATTTTAATTTTATGTTAAATTATAGGTTTAGCTCATGCACCTCTACGATTTTTTTTCCTCACTGAACTGTTAAAAGCATCTCCACAGTGATCTTCAGTGCTGGATTGTCATAGTACCTAGCAATGATTAATTTTGCCATATGAATAATGTAATTTCTCAGGGATAGCAAATCTTCTACCTGATAATCACTTCTAGTTAGCGAGGATTTCTGTTCTACACTACATCAATCAGAAAATGGCAGAACAAGGGGTTTAGTTCAACGCAAGGAAAAGCAGTCAAGTCTTCCTAAGTCTACTGTGTTTCCCGTGAATTATCTCTATAAAGTAGATAGATGAGAGGTATTTAAGGAAATTTTAATAAACCTGGGTCAATCCTGGATTGACTACTAAAATGTTATGCCACTTTTTGAGAAAATTTTTAGGGGAATTATTTTGGGAGAGTTATTACTCAAAGAATTCAATATTTAATGTTATCAGCCATTGTACTCATATTTTGCTTGTCAAAGTAATCCTGAAAAAACAAGGAACAAATACTCTCTTAATTACATTTAACTTCTGACTATTCTTCCTTTGATCAGGGAACAGGGAGGGACCCAAACTCCTACAGTGGTTTTATGATTCAGGATTTAGCACAAATTGCCTACTGGCCTAGAATTTAACTTCTCTGACTTTCACAGTTCCTAGAAAGGGCATTTATTCAGGAGGTGATTACGTAATTTCTCCTTAATTGTTATATCAAAACTATAAGACACAAGAGCTAAGCAGCAGCTTATTTACATACCAAAAGCTGGAGGCTGCTCTGTTGAAAAGTGTGTTAAATCCCTCAAAGCTTTCAACAAAGACTAGGCTGCAGCCTGAGAAACGTCTGAATCTATTTAGCACTTTCTGAGGAAAGCATAAGGAGCAAAGAAAAACCAAGGAAAATGTTTGGATTTCAATTTCCAGTATTTGGGTTTGCAAATAACTTATTCTAGAGACCAAGTACAGCTCCAGAGCACAAATGTTCCTAAAGCATAAAAATGTTGGGTTTTGTTTAGGTTCCCAAGATGAAAAGCCGAGCTCAGATTTAAATGTGCAAATATTGAACACAATCAAAGTATTTCTATTTACTTGAAAATTTAATTCCCTGAAGAAATATTACAGCTTTAGGGATATATGCTAATTCTAATTGCATTTGTAAGCCAACTGCACAAAACCAAACTCCTCAAAATAACTTCTAATGAAAAAGCTTCTCTGACCGTATGGAAGTTTCAGCAGATAGACCTCAATTAATATGCAGGCCTAACACAAGGCAATCTTTGCTAATTCTGTGCAGTGGGATGCAGCAGGAAATCTGCATTTTCAGTTGAATGTCAGAAAAGGTGTTTTAACAACGATTAGTCTTAGTGCCTGAGGCTTCCAGGAGGTTTATGAAGCACCAACACAGTCCTGTACTCTTGTCCCACAGTGGGAAGATCATCTCCATCACTAATACTTCCTCAGTGATAATTAGAGATCTTCCAGGGAGTACTGAAAATCCAGAAATTCTGATGCAGACATTTAGGACAGGAATAAATTCTGTCCTAAATTCTGATGCCAGATTTCGGACTTCCTTAAGACAGACCTAGAAAAATTGTCATTGTGAATTGAGGAGCTGGGATTGAAAAATACTTTTGAAGTATGGAGACAACAACGTTCAGGCAATAGCAGCAAGTCATGCACCCACGCATGCCTGGCAGAATGTTTGCATATTTCTATTTCAATCACAGCACAAAGGTATTTAGGAAGGCCACAGATAACAACCTATTACTGCTTTTTTTTCCTATAGTCATATCTACCATTATTTGACCTGGCTGACTCCATTCAACCTGATCTTCCCCTGATTTTGGACTTAAGTTTTAATATTTTTCTTTGTTAAAATTTAGAATTTAAAAAAAAAAAAAAAAAGGTATTACCTCTTTACAGACTCCCCAAGCCTCTCTAATCTCTTATCACTTAGGGCCTCACAAAGCATGAAAAGTATTCCTAATTTTAAGATAACAATTATGGTGTCAAGAGAGGATACTTCTACCAGCCCCAAATCTGTTGACAGGGATGAAGTTCACTAATGCTTGAGGGATTCAGTGCTTCCAAAACAAGTCTTTATTTCTGGCTAAAGAATTCTGTGCCAGAACCTGACAGCCTTCAGAAGCTCCAGCTTTCTGCTTAACAGAGATAATCAGTCATCTACTACACAAAAATGAAAGGAATCCCCTGCACTTAAAAATATTTTAGCGATGTAGCAACCGGGAGTCAGTCACTTGCACTTGGAATTTTCCCCTCTTTGATGCCTTAACACATCATACCCAGGAAATCAGATAAATAAATAACTCAGTGGGAACCATTTCAACAAATCTGCCCACAAAATAGTGAAAGCTGAATTACAGTTCAGGTGCAGTATTTGAAAACGGGATATTTGACTAAGTCTATTGTACCAAGATTAAAACTGAAAGACACTAAAACTGATCTTGTTTTCAAAGTCTGATTACCATTTTCATCCTTTGCCTCCAGACCCGGACATGTTTTTAAAGTATCAGTTAACTGTTCTGACACATTTCTAAGCAGCAGATAAAACAATCTAGATTTTAAAAAACCAAAAAAACCACAGAATTATAGTTTGTGACTAAATATAATTAAATCAGAAGACTTATTCAAAATTTCCACATCTCCAAAAGAATTCAGGATTTCTGTCCATCAAACATAAATTATTTGTTCTTTTTTTGAGTTATATAAATTGAGCACCTTCTTCAAGCAGAAGGCAGTGGTTTGTGTCTGTTACACAAGACTAGGGTCACATGACAGATGACAGAAGCACAAAGTAATTAATCAGAAAGACGTAAAACTTTTTTTTTGCCAAAATTTTTTCCAATCACCTCTTGACCACTTAATCATAATATGATTAAAACATATTATGCCTGTATACTAGAAGAGATTTTTATCATTCTTACCCTGAAAATCAACCTTGTTAATGTGCTGGATCTGGAAACTTTTACCACAGTGGTATAAAACCCCAAATTTTCATGACAGTACTTTGTTCTCTGGTCAAGATCTTGTACAAACAGTACAGCTGCAGAACTCTTGCAAGTAAAACTTCCTTTAAGTTTTGGTTTGGTTTTTTTTTTGAACAAGATTCAATTTGCGTCTGTCCACACACAAGGGAATGAGGCTTTCCAAAGCAGACAACCTTCTCTCACAGCTTAGACACCTCAGCTGTACTGAGCAATCCCAAGAGGCTTGGAATGGATAGCATTTATCCAAATCTCTCCATGCAAGTCAGACGCCCATTCCCCAAAGTTATCTGTTTCCAATATACTGATTAGGTGGGTGAATACCTTTGAGGATCTGGAGTAAATACCTCAGGGTACATCCTTACACGACAGCAGTCTCCCTCAGTGCCACCACCCCACACCTAACACTGACCAGCAGCTCTGTAATCCCCACCACCAACAGGATTGCTGGTGAGGCGGCAAGGCAGGCTGTAAAGCTGCAGCGAACCAAGAGAAAATAAAGGAAGAGATACGAATATTCACACTAGCCCGCAGGCAAAGCTGTCCTCACTGTTTTCCCCCTCTGAGGATGAGGATGGGTCTGGAGTATCTGGGCAGGAGGCTGGGGGAAGTTCCAGGCAGGTGGTGGGACTCGTTTCCAGCGCTGCCCTGGGACCTGTCATTCCAGCACCTGGGAATAGCCGGGGTCTGCTCTCCCTCTGCCTGCCCAAACGTGGAACAGATGGACACACCGCCCTTCTGCAGCAGCACAGCTCCTACCAGCCTGGGCATGAAGACTGCTTCTCGGGGAATGAGAGTCAGAGGGGAGAAAACACACCAGTATAGCTTAAGTTTGCACTAAAATGTGATCCTAGAAATGATGGTAGAGCCTCTCCCTTGCTTTATTCAGTTATTCTGTAAGAAGGAAACATTGACTCTAGACCCAAACATCTCTTATGAAAGTTTCCACAGAATAGTTTGGTCTAGAAACAGAAAGGGTTAGAAAGTTATGCAGCATGGAAATGGAAATTGCAAAAGAAAGGTCATTAAAGAAGATCATTAAGAAACACCCTGTCAACCAGCACAAGTGAAAAATCACAGCTTTCCTTTCTGAAAAAAACAAATATAACTACCAAAAACTCGTGACTTTAAGGCTTATTCTTCTCAAAGAAAGGCCTTTCAAGGGCAAGAATGCAATTTCCAGTATTTTCTTATGTGGAAGAGGTAGAAATAAGATCTTTTAGAAAGAACAGGAAAACCTGGCTGTGAAGCCTTCAGTTATTTTTCTATTCCAGTGGTTAGAGAATTGGGAAAGTGCTCTTGAGAGGAAACTGCCCATCTTTTATTGTGTTTCAGTGCCCTTCCCCAAAATGTTTTTATCCAAGGCATCTCCACAAATGCTCCTATTCATCCTTGTTACCATTCTTGGAGGACTTCTCTTATTTTTAGCCCTGCAACTTTTAAAGGCCCTTCTAAGTTTCCTAATTTTCAGACAGCTTGTCAGTGGCTTGATAAAAGCCTCAGAAGGCTGGGAAATTGTTCAGGAGTTGAAGCAACTAATAATAGAGTTCATAACACCTGCTGACATTTGCTTATCACTAATCACAGCCTCCACTCAGGGGATTTACCTTTTTGGAGAAGCTGATGCCAGCTGCAAATAAGATGATGCAGAAAAAAGAAGTATTGCAGATCAAAACCAACAGAGTTCTTTTCTTTCCCCCTGAATTTTTATGTATCTGTTCAGACCACAGTTACATTTCACATTCTTTTTCTGAAGCACTTCAGCTCAAACAACCCAGTCATTCAACTTATTCACATGAAACAGAAATTATATTGGACAAAATTTTTCATCTAAAAATGAACACCCATTTATCCTGGTTTTGCTCTTGGTACTCATCTTAACAGAAAAGATATTTCAAACTTCATTGACAGTCAGCACACTTTTTTAGCCAACATTAGAACTTTCCATATCTGCTTCTGAATCATTCAACCTACAAAGCCAACAGTAAAATTCATGTTAAAACTGCTTTGCTGACCAGCCTGCCATGAGATGTCAGAGAAACCAGGAATAGTTTGCTCATGTTACCTGGCTGAACTCTCACAACCACCATGGATATGACGCCACAAATTCTTCTGTTTCTCTCCAATCTAGATAATCTTTGTACTAAAAGAATAATCAGCAAAGACAAGGGGAAAATACCCAAAGGGCAAACCATAAAGTTAGGAAATGGTAATAAGAAGTGCTAAAACCACCTCCTTGTTTAAAAGGGATAAATACCATATGTTTCCACACATGTATTCCACATATGTGAAAGACTTAACTTTTGCCTGTAAACAAAACTATAAGCATTTGCTGAAATAATTTAATACCAAAAATTAATCTGTATTGGACTTTCTGAAAATTCAATTACTGTCATCAAGTTAAAGCAAAATTCTGCTTACATATTCTACAGCAAACATAACTTGTATTATCATTAATTACTCCCAATTAATCAATACAGGCTTCAATATTTTTCCCACATCCCTAAAAATTTCACCACCAGTCTGGCAACTACATGAAATGCAATCTCATTCTTCTAATGGGCTGAAATTTACTTCTCACTGGAGGATTCTTTCTAGCTTTTGCTCCACAGAAACCAGTATTGTCAGTTTATGAAAACTCCAGGCTCGAAACAAAAAGAATTTGCAAAAAACATACCAATACCAGTAACTATTTTTCCCCTCACAGCATTACATGAGGTATCATCACTGCAATAAGTTTGATAAGCTTGGCAAAATTTAAAAAACAAATAAACATCATTCCCCCCCGAAAAAAAATACCAAATTTTACATCTGTTTATAATTGCTAGAAATCCCATAATATAACATTACACAAGAGTCACCAAAAAGACTAAAGGAAACTTGGAAACATAAGTTTAGAAATCTTCAAGACTTACATTTCCTAAGAAACTAGAGGAGTCTTAGAAGCCTTGTGAACAGTAGAAATATTTCTGCAGAGCTCTCTCAGCTGTAAAACAAGACAAAGTTTCATTAAATTTTTGGACTCTCATAAAATATTTTGTGTTTGGGTAAAGTCATAACACAAGACCTGATGGTGCTTTTTTGCATATTGATCTTGAATTAGAAGAAAATTTCATAGTCACTATTAATTTCTCATTAAAAAACACAGAAGTCTAGTTGATTCTCAGAGTGGAAAAGTTCTGCTAAGTTTCAAACCTTTAATAGATTTTTTCTTCCCCTTACAAACTCTGATATAATTAGTTTTCCAAATCACATGGGAGACCTTCACATTCAGAATAATTTAGCATTTGTTTTTGAAGCTCTTTCAACTGATCCCAATCCACTGATACCAATCTACCTCTGCTTCTGAAGCAGGAGAGCTCAGCTAAATCAACTGCAATTTGGCAAGAGTAAAATAATCAGAAAGGTATAAAACCAGAAGGGGAAGTGAGATATTAAGTGATTTTTGCAAGAAACATTTGCACTGGGAACAGTAATTTGCTCCAACATATATGCAACCACATTTGCTACCATCAAGAAGTGCATGCCCTTTTTCTAACCTGCAGATTTGCTCTCTTGTTGAAATTTGTGTTTATTTCAAGCTTTTCTTGAGGCAGGGTCTTTGATCTTCACCTGTGCAGGTCATGAAGAATCTTTATGCCCCCTTTTCCTCAACCTCCCAGGTGAGCCTGTATTTTAGCCATATAAAGTCATCCCCACCTGGCTTGCAAGAGAAGATGGGTAGCTCTGTTTTCTGCCTGAAATACAAGATCACTGATCTGCTAAAAAAAGCCTTTGAAGGACTGAAGGATTTTTGGGGTGATTTTTTTTTTGGGGAGGTGGGGGTGATGTTTTATTGCATTTTTGGGTTATTATTTTATAGCTTTGGGGTTTGTTTGATTTTTTAAATTCTGAAAAGAGTTCTGCTATTGTTCTGTAGTTGAACAGATACCAATATTCACAATTCAGATCTCAGGATGAACCAAGCCATTGCAAGTCTCCCAGTGGTTTTAGTGATCAGGATTTGGTGCTGTAAAACAACTGGCTGCTCTCCTCCTAAACTCCCTGAGACCCATAATGTCATTTATTATGTGGCCCTAAAACCAGGGGTGGTGTAATGCCTGCTTTCTGCATCATTTTCCTGTGTGCCAGCTGCAGTAAAGTTTCCTGGGAAGGAGCTGCAATATGTGGTCATTAAAATTACAGCAGGATTTGCCTTCTTAACCTTAATAAGCAGTTCTGTAAGTGTACAAAAAGCAGCATTGAGCACATTGACTTTAAAAAAAAACAAAAACAAAAAACAAAACAAAAAAAAAAAACAACCCACAAAAACAAGCTGGGTATCTGCTTAAAGCTGATTTAATTTGAAGGAGAGAAAGTTTGCTTCCATTTGCCTGATTTCTGAGGAACTTTCCCATTGAAGTTACACCAACATTTAGCTAAAAATATTCCTGTATGAAAATCAGAAAATTCCTCGCAGGGGATATACAGTTTAATCTCTGTATTTCAGCAACACTGACAGTAAATTAGAAATGGAGAAAGGCATGAAAGAAAAGTTAATTTTATCTATTCCACATGCTACAACTACAGGGCAACCTCATTCATCCATTCTCTGGCTTCTAAATCTGATCCTGTGTAGATGAAATAAAAATACATTCATTTTGTAATGAAGCCTTGTGTTTATGTTTTCCCTCAGTGAGAAACCATAGGGAAAGCCCTTGGGTTTGTAAGTACTGCCTGTGAAGGGAACAAAGTTTTCCACTAAGCACTTTAAAATATTCCAAATAACTCAGAGAAAAACCAGATTGTTTACATACAGCAGACTGAGAGAAAGATTTGTGTGGACATTACATCCAAAAGGAAGAAGGGAATCCAAAACTCAAATGCTTACTTGTGACACTTACTAATCACACAGTGATTTGTGTAGAGCAGCTTTAGCAAGGGTTCCTTCCAACAAGATATGCATAGGAACAAATAGAGAGCAACTGGAGAATGTTCGTCTCCTGTAGATGGTCACAGTCTGTTCTAAAAGGAAAATCTTCAGGGTTTCCAAGTACTAAATACAGGAAAAAAAGTTCATGTTGTGGAAAGTCTCCAAGTACACCAGAATATCCAAACTTGGGGGTCAAGTTCAACCCCAAAGTGTAGCCAAAAATATTGTAAATAAAGAAGCATTTTATGGTGCTGAAGTGCTAAAGGAAGACTCTACTCAAATAAAATCTTTTAAATGTTTATTCAGAAGGAAGTTTGCAGCTCCTATAGGAGAGAAAGCACTTCTGTTTTACTGTGAACAGCACTGAATCCGGGAGAAAGAGCTCCCACAGAAAAAAAGAACAATCACAGCAATCCACAGTCTGCTCTGCACTTCCACTCTCATGCCCCTTCATGCTTTAAGAAAGTGAAAAGTGCTTAGGAACTCTAATCTCTAATGAACTGAGGTGCAAAGCTGTGAAATGTCAAAGGCTCTAGACTCTGCAAAAACACTGACTGCACACATTGCAGAGCACTTCTTGTATATCTTATTACATACCTGTAGGAGCATACTCACTCTTAATTCATATCTATCAAGAGAAACAAGAAGGGAAACTCCTACCTAGAAAAGTGGAGACCAGGATCACAAACTACACAAAATGCTGGCTTTCCAGAGCACATTTCTGTGCTGGCAGAACTCAGCCCCTACAAGATTCAGTGTCCAACATCAATCAGCTGCTGTGAGGATTTTGCTGCCTCTCTCTGAATATTTTCAACAGCAGCATCTTTCTCAGTTTGGCTGAAATCAATCAGTCAGTTGAGACTGAATGGTGGAAAAAAAAAACCAAACCAAAATGGGGTTAGGAGCTGTGTGGGAAAGAAGCAGCTGAAACCTCAGCCACTGAGGGGAATGCTCTGTTCTGAAAAGCCCTCTCTCCTCTCCCCAATGACCCTGGTGATCCCTCCAGTCCTGGAGCAAATAGTATCCATTTCTAACACAAAGAGTCTCATTTTTTGTAGGTTGTATAAATCTTATCTAACAATTTCTAAGACAGGAATGAAGTATGTCATGTCTGTTCTGGCTACCACTTGGTATTTCCTGTGTCATTGAGGAATATTTTCCATCCCAACCCCCTTCCCTTCGAGGCCCACTTTCCCCACATGGAATACAGAAAAAGCCAATAAATACAGAAGCAGAAATTAGGGAGTACCCTGCCAAACACTGTAGGGCTCTTCCTTCACAGCATCTAGTGCTACATCTATCTAGATTATTTTTAAAGAAATATCTACAACAACCCAGCACCGTTTATGGGTGAACCTTTCACTTAAATGCTAAAATCCACCCAGGATTGTTCACAGAATTGCTACCCTGTGTTTTAATAGCTTATGTTACCTGGCCAGGCCACAAACTGTTCTCTCAGGATTTTTGGATATGGGATATGGGGCCAGAAATTATATTGAGCTTCACAAGTTGCTGAACACACTTTCCATAACCAATTGCACAAGGGATCACACTGGGATCAATACCTATTCATAATTTTTTTACTTGAATAATCAAAGCAAATTAAAAAAACACCAAACCCTCAGACACATTCTCATGTTTCTGGTTATTTGGTGAAAAACAGACCTTCACCTAAACAGCCTGAATTTTAACTACAAGATTCACCTTCTGATATGCTCAGCCCGTCTTTCAGCACAGCTTCCAGTTTTTGGAGACACCAGGATCCCTCCCACTGCAGCCAGCCTGACTTGAGAAGCACTGAAATCAGAAAGTTTATCAGCTGAAAGTAAAAGTAAATCCCCCTTCAGCATGTTCATCAGCCGTGCACTGAAATCCATTTTTCTGGGGTGGCCTCAGGACACAGAAAAGCTGCAAGATCAGTTTCTTAGATTAAGATGCTAATTTAAAACTTTAGCACGCAGCTTTGTTTACCTCCTTACAGAAAAACCTTTCCAGGTTTCAGATATGCTATTCCTCAGGTAAGAATCATTATTTTTTTAAAAATCCAGTCATTCACAGATAGATTGTCCCAAACAAAGTGAGCGAATTTAAGGGAATATTTCATGTGCAAAGAACCAAAAGAATCTGACAGATGAAGACTAAGGCATTAAAATGTCACACCCTCTGAAAAAGGTTCCAGTCTAAAATTCAGATTGAAACCAGCAAGGCAGCAGTTGCTCTATAATGACACAGACTTTTAAAACATAGCAAGATAGAAGATCAAGAATGCCTGGATTGAAGATTCCTGAAAAATCAGGCTTTGTTGACAAGAAATGGAGTAAATTTTGGGAAACCACCAACAGTGCAGCTCACTCAAGCAAAACTCATCCATGTCAGTAGGAATCACGCTACAAAATCCCAATTAGCATAGCCTTTTAAAAGACATCCAAGTACCAATAGTTGCTGCATGGCTTTGTTTTTCAACCTTTTAAAACACAGTATGTTCATTAAAAAACATCTGTTCTTATTACCACACATTATAATAACTGCTAAGGAGAATATTTTGGTTTAATTATTAGCAGATGCAGCATGCTTAGAAATGCTTCTTTGAACACAGAATTTCTGCAAAGGTGACTAATTATTGTGCGTATTTTCATTCTTTAATCAAGGCAACGCAAGCACCAGCAGCAGCAAATTTGTAGCCAGGCAGCTCCAGCACCCGTTATGTTGTTGTTTCGGGGTTTTTTTCCAGACAAGGGCAAGAAAATAGATTTATTTTCCTTCTTGGGCATCACCAGAAGAGTTCTACAACAAGTTCAGGTCAGCTGTACTTCTGCAAGTCCAACAGCATCATTTCTCTTGCACAACTTTCCCTGCATCAGTAAAAATGGATTAAAAAAAAGAACAAACTCCATTCAGCAGTTACAACCTAGCCTGAGTTTTCAGATACAGGATTTATCAAGCAACACTTTCAACAGTAAATGTACTTGACATTTAGTTGCTGAAGCAAAGTAAATATAGGACCCAACAGTGTCATTTTTATGGGATAGAACTACACTTCAGAGCATACGTCAAAAGTGAAATTCATTTAACTAAACAGAGAAGAACCATCTAAAACTGACAAGGGATATGAAAATAGGTTGATACAAACATTTCAAAGATTCTTTTACAAGGTATCCCTGAGGAGGAGAAACTGTTAGACCAGCAAAGAACATTATCCTGCTACCTACAGAGACTCTTTGTGTAGGATATTACATTTAAGCTGCAAAGACTTCACTGTCCATTAGAATCATTTTGATACTCCCGTGTTGTTTCTCCTGTGATATTCTACACTCTGAGCTTGCCCATTAAATCCCAGGATTTGTTTATCAAGAGCATGGCAGCCCAATAACAAATCCGGAGTTGAAATTTAGACAATGCATATGATCAAGGGGAGAAAAACAGCACTGACTTCTCTGTGGCCTGGTGTGAACTCATCAGCCTGTGTTTACATAAGCTTGCTCTGGAAGCTGCTGAAATGCACTCTGCTGCTGAACCTGCTCTCCTGAGGAGAGGCTGGCCAGGAGGAGCGGAGGTGTTGCGGGTGGTGTTAAGGAAGGGGAAGAGCAGCCACAGACAGGCTGAGAGCCTGTGGGTGCAGAGGAAGGATCAGGCACAGCACACCCTGTGGCTGGGGCCCCTGTGGGCCACCTGAGCAGAGCAGGCTGTCCATGAGGTCTTGCTTCAGCTGCAGGAAGCGTCACACTGCCAAGGTGTCATCCCAACGTGGGATTTCAGCCACCCAGACGTCTCCTGGGAAAGTAATACAGCTGTCCAGGAAAACAAGGAGAAAAACTTTCAGAATGAGACAAACCAAATGGAGTAGGAGCATAACTGGATGTGGTGCCCAGCAGCGTGGATACAATTAACAGAGGAATTAGGACTGCAGGCAGCCTGGGCTGTACTGACCATGCCCTGGCTGAGTTCCTGATCTCAGGGAACATGGGTCTGGCAAAGAGCAAAATCAGGACCCTGAATTTCAAAAGAGTGAACTTGTGGTTGTTCAAAGAATACATAGATGAGATCTGTTGGGAAGTTCTCTTTAGAGCCACCAGAGCTGGCCACATTTTAGGACCACTTTTCTTAGGAGCACAAGGACTCTCCATCCTGGTGTGTAAGAAATCAAGCAAGACAGGCCAGAAACTCCTTTTTCACCAAGGGAAGAAAGAAATATCTGGAGAAAGAAATACCTCACTTGTGTGAAGATTATGGAGTAGATCCTTATGGAAGCAGTATTAAGCCAAGTGCAAGACAAGGAGATTAATCAAAAGGGAACTGCAGTTATAAAGAAAGCCTTCTTGAGGAGAATTGCAGCAGTAGTTTAAAGGGATCATTCTGTCCTTCAGAACCACCCCCACAAATCTCTGCACTCTGGGAAGGATGCAGCAGAGCAGGTCCGTGTCTTCAGGTCATTTTATTTGAATTTTCCATGCCAGCATGGCTAGCTATTTATACTCCTGGCCATTATCCATGGATAAGTGGAGAGGAACCCTTTTTTTTTTCTCTAGATAAAAAGAGAAACACCATTACTGGGTTCTGATGCTTTGGTATTTTTTTCCTTACCTTGGGGCAGTAAGGCTGAGAACAGCCAAGAGAGACAGAAGTGAGGGCAGGACTGGGTGGTCTTTGGACTCTACAAGAGTAGCTTGATCTTCCTACAGAAAGGATTAGTAACAGTGTAACTCACCTGATACACGGATAGAATTGAGAAGTCAGAATAGGGCAAAACAGAAATAAACACTATGAAAAATGTTTTTTTCATGCCCCATGTGCGCCTGCTGGGCCAGCTGAATTCCAACACTCAGCCACTGAGTATCTTCTCCACACATTAACTGCTGATTGTGCTCTTAGGCTGCAGAGCATCTTGGCCCCAAGTTCATGCAAACAGGCTGATTTCCATCTCTGGAAGGCCAAGGAAATCACAACTGCTTCATTATGCATGAACTTGTAGCAGGAAAAATCGGTTAGTTGTAAACATTCACAAGCAAGCCATGCAGTAAGCTATCAGAATTCAATTATATTCAATATAATCTCTTACTGCAGGAAAACAATTAATCTTGTATTCAAAAGGATTGAAATGACCTTGAAATATTTTGTTGAGGAAGCAAACTTTTCAAAAGCCTTTGTAATCAGCTCTGCAACTAAAAGGAAAAAAAAAAAAGGAATTCACACCTGGCCTTTCTGGAAGATGGCTGTATAAAATAACTGAACAAACAAAGCTACACATTTCAGATCAGACTACCTACTTTAAAAACAATTTCTAAAATAAATTCAGCCACCTTTACAAAGTTCATTAGTTGATATGCATTATTATCTCATTTAATTCATAATTTGCAGCAATTTCCTCTTGCTTCATGCCAGGGGGTCAGACTGTAGTTTTCTATACAAGCTGTTGTCATTTTCAGTTTCTAATTCCTCTTCCATTTCTCCTATGTTTTTTTGAAACTCTCTAGCTCTTAGTTTTGCACATTTCTATCACTGACTACATACTCATCTCTCTCCATCATTCTTCCTCTTCACAAGAAGGAGTTTCCATGGCCTGGGCAGATTGTGGTGGCTCATAAAACTCATTCTTCAAGCTAGCAGGAAGCCAGAAGCCCCTGGAGAGGGCAAGTCCAGGTTCTCACACCCTGCATCATCAAGGTTCAACACCTCTACCAAATGTCAACTGTGAGGTCATCCCTCAGCCCATTGAGCTGCATCATTCTACTTTGCCCAGTTTAATCAGACTCCACATCCAGAAGGTCTCTTCCAAAATCACCTCTTCAAATGCACCTTCCACTTGCCACCCCAAACAGAATTTTGCATGTTCCTTCAAAACAAGGATTGATCAAATGTTCTGGTTCCTTTGCTTCTGCTCACCTTCTTTCCCTTCTCCCACCTTTTTCTTCCACCACATAACACAGAAAGGTCTCTCATCTGCTCTCCTTCTCTAATTCTTGCACTTGCTTAGTGATATTAGGCTGTGCTGCTTTGGGCTGGGGTAGAGTTAATTTTTCTTTGCAGGGGCTGGTGTGGGGCTGTGTTTGGATTTGTGCTGAGCACAGGGCTGATAGCACAGAGATGTTTTTGTTATTTCTGAGCAGAGCTTGCACAGAGCCAAGGCCTTCTCTGCTTTTTGTGAACTGTGCTGGTGAGGGAGCTGGGGGTGCCTGGGAGGGGGCACAGCCAGGACAAGTGGCCCCAAATGACCAAAGGGACAGTCCAGACCGTGGGATGTCATAGAAAGTGGGGGAAAGAAAGAGGAAAAGGGGGATATTTGGAGGGATGGTGTTTGTCTTCCCAAGTAACCATTACTTGTGATGGGCCCTGCTCTCCTGGAGAAGGCTGAACTCCTGCCTGTCCTTGGGAAGCAATGAATTAATTCCTTGTTTTGCTTTTGTTGTGTGCAGAGCTTTGCTTTCCTCTATTAAACTGTCCTTATCTCAGCCCCTGAGTTTTGTAGCTTTTACCCTCCCAGTTCTCTCCCCAGTCCCACGGGGAGGGAGGGAAGGAGTGGCTCTGTGAGGCTGCACTGCTGCCTGGGGTTAAACCACAGCACAAACCTGCTTACTTGGGTTTCTCTTCCACTCACCCTCAGGTGCTCTGGGTTTAGGAGTAAGGGCTTTGCTCTGCCTGTCCAGCACAGGACACAATGCCTGACCCATGGTTACATGTCATTACAGCTATGAAAATAATATCTCAAGACTATTAGCTTTGTTTAGAAGAGAAATCACTATTTTTGCTGAGACAAAGTAGATCTGAATTTGATTACTGTCCAAATCTCCTGCAAAAATATTACAGAAAGCCAAGACAAACTAGGGCAGTTCATTCCACGAATTTCTTGGAAATGTTTAACATAAGCTTGTACAATTAGAAGTCCCACAGAATGTGACAACATAATAATTTTGTATTAACTTCTCATTTTCTTTTAAATTTGACATCATACAAAGGAATGCTTTTCTGCAATTTTTAAAAGACTTTGTTCTTTTTAAATTCTTGGTAAAATAATCTCTCATGTTTAGTTAGGCCAAAACCTGACCTACCTTTGTGCCCGGTTGTGAGTAGCATGCCTGGAAAACGATCAGGTGAAAAAAGGGGCCACAAATAAAAGCCTTAAAATCTACCTTAAAAAAAAATCCATTTATAAAAGCAAGCAAAAGAACTTGACACAAAAAACAGTGGGACTACCAGCTGAGCTCTAATGACCTGGACCATTTAAAGAACATCAATAAGCTCAAGGTTACTCCAGTAACTCATCTATGACAAGAACAGAACTATCACACAGTGAGGCAGCCAAACTCTTTTGTCTTCCAGACTCACCCTAAGTCACCTTAGGGGCCTGTTCTGTCTTCTCTGGATCTCACTGATACACAATTGATGAATTCCAACATATCCTATCCCCAATATGCCTCTCATTAGAAATTTGTTTCCAAAACATCCAAGAAACACAGGTGAAGCTGGAGAAGTTTTGCAATTCATTCATTAAAGAGCTTTTTTTTCCCCCTTGAAAAATCTTGATTTACAGTATTCCAAAATAGATAATTATTGTTTTAAAATAACCAACTGTACTCATATAAAATTCCAGCCACAGCCCAGGAAGTGAGAATTGATATGTGGCATAATAACTCACACTTATTATGTTGCATGGTTTATATATAACTGAACAATTTCAGAGTGCTTAACACTGTAACACACTAAGCTTTCTCTAATCCCAGCACAGTATTTTATGCCCATCAACAATCAGATTTTTTTTGTTGTTCCTGAAGACATCGAAGGTGGTGCACAAGAAGCACTCAAACTAAAAGCTCAAAGTAAGAAAGGGTCATCATGCTACACATGTTCCATTCATGATTGTCATTGGCAAGGCTGCCTGACACAGGTTTGTTTCATATTTGCATACTGAGCTGCTTACTTCTTTTCTCCACATTTTTTTTTTTCCTTCTTGCCCAGACTCTCTGGACCAAAGGGATCATTATGGGAATACAGGTCTATTTTGATATAAAGCACCTTGTTCCACCCACCTCCACCTCCTTCTCAGGGTATAAAAAGGGTTGTAAAAAACAAACCTTTCCCACAGAACACCCTTCCTTTTTGAATACAGACAGTTGCTGATCTGTTAATTACACCAAACTTGCTCTGCAACACCTATGTCTTTCACCACTTATTTATAGAACTCAAAATATCCCTGGTCCAACATTTATTTAGCACCTCAAAACTGCACACCTCCTTCTTCAGGCAGTGAAGGATTTTTAAGATGCTCTTCTTAGGAAGAACTACAGACTGCAGAAAGAGGCATTTTATTTCTGAGAAGAAAACCATCTCCTGGGCTTGTTCTGAGCCCCTGGAGTCAGCAGGTGATGGACACACAGGTGCTTGTCTGTCCCAAGGCACAGATCACTCCCTGTTACTGTTTTTCTCTGTGTCCCTGCACAAGGACAAATAACCGCTGTGAAGCTTTGCTCTCCCCTCTCGGGCCCTCAAAACCACCACGCCAATGCAATTCATTTCCTTTCATGATCGGTTCTGTTCTCTCACACTTGCAACATATTATTCAGTGAATTCACTTTGCCTCTCCTCCCTTTCAAGAGAACACCTTTCCCAGCACAGAATATGTAATTGATTCTTTTCCTTTGACAAATGTGTTGCTGTGAGGTGCTGGTTTGCTCTTGTTGTACAGTCTATTGATTAACAGACAGGCCTAGGAGTGCAAAATATGCAAATATTTAGAAATATGAATCTATGTGCCCATAATGAGGTATATGGAGAGCGGTTCTGCTCTTAATACACTGAGAATCAAAGGTGCTCTAAGATGAGTGACCTGAAATACAAAGACAAAGAAAATACAGAGCCAAAACCTAGCAGCCTCCCGAGCTTTTAATTTTTTTGCTATTTTGTACCAGAGCATAACTTCTGTCACAATTTTCTTTCACTTTCTTGCTCTCAAAAAAAAAAAAAAATTTAGCAATCTTTTTTCCACAGATTTTTGCATTATTTGAGCAAGTATATGTAAATAGATGGGAAATGAAAATAGCAGGCTGATGGGAATACTTTGATAAAATTGTACATGAATAAAAGATGTGAAATCATACTGTTATAAATGTCTTCATCCATTAAGTTTTAGCATCAGGTAAATTTTCAGCTGTACAAAACTGTTCTCTTCATCTTTCTTTCCCTATGGAAGTCACAGTTCACATTTGGAATATTCCATGTGCTTCACAGGTGAAAGAAAATGCTATCAACCCTCAAAATTTTCCTCTAAATTAGTAAGCCAAAAGATTTTAATTCCCCTGGCATCAAAATATTTTGTTCATGTATGAACAATGGAAGCTATTAGTATGTACATTTGCAGAGTTATATTAGAGCCTCTGTTCATCATGGAAAAGCAGGCTGTAATTATAAACTTTTCTTTCTTTATACAATCATGTCATTACTATATGGCAAAATATATTACATTCATAATCAGGATTAGATGACTGGGTACCTTACAGCATACATTATATACATTGTTTTATATATAATTTACTGTGTCATCATGTAAACGTTGAAATATTTCAAATTAAACTCTTAATTTGAATTCATTGTAGTGTACAATTTTATCACCAGAATAGCCTGAGAGATGAGGAAAATGGAAAATTCAAGTGTGAAAAAATGGGTTGGAAAACTCCTCTAACATCACAGAGTGCAGTCATTAACCCAGCACTGCCAAATCCCACTAAACCACGTCCCTAAGTGTCACGCCTACATGTGTCCCAAATCCCTCCAGGGAGAGTGTCTCCAGCGCCTCCCTGGGCAGCCCATTCCAATGCCTGTCCCCCTTTCCTAACACTCAGTTTCAGCCTTCCCTAGCACAACTTGGGGCCGTTTCCTCCTGTCCTGTTTTTGTTACCTGGGAGAGGAGCCAGGGCTTCACCTTGCAGCAGCCTCCCTTCATGCATTTACAGAGAGCAACAGGGTTCTGTGTCTGCTTTCCCTGCCCTTAAAACAGGGTAGGCTGGGGAACCTGGCTTGATTCCATCAGCTAAGCTAAACTCAGGAATGCTTCAGCCTTTAACCAACAACCACAGAGCCTCGATGTAGCGCAGCTTCAGGTACAGACACCCCCTCCATTTCAATCAGGACCTAGCACACAAAGAAAACCAAATCCCATTCTGAACTGGTTCTCCAAAACACAAAGAGAGCCAAGTCTTAGTCAACAGTGAATTTCAGAACCTGAAAGTATATTAAAAAGGATATTTATAAATAAGATGGGCCAGACTTCAGAAATGGAGGTGAAGCTACCCTCAGATGGACATGTTTCCAGAAAGCAGGGCCAAAGACTGACAGTGAAAGACTTTTTTTTCCCTCTCAGCCATTTCCCACTCTGCTGACATGCAGTGAGCATGGCCAGATTTTGCTCAGGGGCTGTTCCTGTGCTGCAGCCGTGGTGATGGCCTGTGAGGTGGCTGGAGAGCACAGCTGGATGAGAATAACCCCTTCTGCACACACAGGCACGAGCTAGCCCAAGCACTGGTGTACAGAAAACAGCAGATAAACTGCAGTAAGACCTTTCATTTACCTGTCAGGGCAAAACATGAGGGTTTAGAAGCTGTTCTCAAGTTGCATAAGGACAAGTTGTTTCTTCCTACACATTTTACTAATCAGAGAGAGAGAAAGTTGCTAAACTGCAAAGTCTGTTTATGCCCATGTGATAGACTGGGGTGCTGGGAGAGAGGGCTTGTTTTTATTGTAGAGGCCATAAGATACAAAATTCTTGCATTTGCTGCTGCCAGGTTCTAGGGAAGTTTTGAACTAAAAGCAAGGTCCCTGTGTTTACTGTATAATAAGGACGTATCCACCACATACAAACTCATTTTATAAAATTTAAAATACTAGCAGCTTCTTCAAAAAGACTATGTCCTAGCTGGAATCCAAATTCAGTTTTTCCAATTCAGGTCCTTCTTCATAACAACAAAGCAGCCATCAGAGGTTACATAAAATTTTCCTGCAGAACTGGGATGGGAAATGCAGAAGAAGAATTTAGATGACATGGCAATCAAAACACACAACATACACCCCCAAATGTCTGCATATCATGCTCCCAAGCCCTGCTATTTTGATTTCAGAAAGCTAAAAATAACTGCCTCCATGCACATTTGTGGTCTTTTAAATTACCTGGTCTGCTAAGAGAATAAGATAGTGTTTGCTGCTGTTTTGGAATTTCTCGTGAATGACTGTTACATGGAAAATTTCAGAGGATTGTCTAAGAGCTCATCACCTGAGAGTTTCTATTAATTACACAGACAGCAAAGGAAGTTTAGTTTTCTAATCAAGTTACAGAGCACTGCCTAAGTTAATTATTTTATAGAATGTTTAGTTATGATCCAAGCATACAACTTAAATAAGCTGTAAGTTATAACCAACAGGCAACCACAGTGTCATAAAATAGTCCCAAAAATAAGGAATATGGACAAGAGAGGGGGGTTTTTTTGTTGTTATTTTCCAATTTACCACTTTCAAACTCCATGGAAGACCTATAAACCTCTTGCTGCCTTTCCAAGATTAATGTTAGTTTAGGGAAGATCAATGATTCCTTAGCCACCAGCTAAGGGAAAAAACTTTTCATTTTTATATCCCGCTTGTCATTTTGTTACAGGTAAGAGTGAGTACGTATTTGGGTCCAATAGGCTCATAAATAAAACAAGTAGTGACAAGAGCAATATACTGGGAACTGCTAAAAATGTTTTATTTTTATGCCTGTTTCTCCCCTCATTCCAATCTCAAAAACACCTCCATAGGATCTATAAATTTTCAAAAGAAGATGTGCAAGACCACCTGCAAGATGATGTGTCTCAGTTGTCATGCCTTGACACAAATTAACCGGGGGCACAGCTTCCCAAATTTTTTTGGCTGATTTTAGTGTTCATTAGACTTTGACTAGGGCAATGCACTGAATTTACCTGGCTGTTCCTCATATAAGGAAGGAGCAATTTATTCATTTATTACAAAGCAATATGAGCAACTATAAATTTACTTTTAATTTACAGTTCACAATTCTTACATCAGAGGGGTTTTGCGGTTTTTAAATATTGAAAGTGTGATGTTGCCTAATGGCAGACAAACATTCCTAACAGTCACCCAGAAATTAAAATCATTAAGGCAATAATATGGGAGAAAAAAAGACATGGAATACACAAGAACAGAAAGAAAGAAAAATATTTTAAAAAGAAAGATGTGTGGATAAACCCTAGTGACAGAGAGCTCACTGCTGATGGTTGAACAGAACATTTTTTCCCTTCACCTGAGATGGAGGTTGGGGAGCAGCTATTGGAAGGGAAAGCATTAGAGAACAAATGTTAGACAGGCCCTGGTATCAATTGCATGATTAATTCCTGCCAAAAAAAAAAAAATCTAGACGTTTTCCATGGTATACTTTAGGATCCAGCAAAAAAAAAAAGCTTTGATGATGAATAATATTTTTAAATAAATAAATCTTTCACAGTAAGATTTTTTTTCCCCACAAAAGCATCAGAATAAAATTTCTTCAATTTTCTTCATAAAATTGAAATGTTGACAGCGGTTCCTTTAAAAATTTAAAGCTAGATCTCATTTCCAGAGAATCTGTTGGAAATATCAGCTGAAGGCTTTCTAACATTAGCAAATCTGAATTTCTAAATTTTGAGCACCTACCTTATTCAGCTCTAATTCTGCAGAACCTTTTTGCTACAATTTAATTGTTTATTACACAATTCCTATATATCAAGGGGTATAACTTGCTAAAATGTTGCAATGCCATGTGTCTGTAGAGTTTTACCACCATTTGGTAAACAAACAAAACCAAACAAAAAACCACAAATGAACGAGTCCCTCTAATGCAACACAAAGAACAAATACAAAAGATTTAATTTGATTATTGATAACAATCAAGTGTCAAACAGCAAAAAAAAAGCCACTGCATTAATCTCTGAATGTAAGTCAGTTAAAGACCACTGATTAATAGAAACTCTACCTGTGCATTCTTGAAATCTACAGCAATCATCACAAACACAGACTGGAGACAAGGCTGAAAAACAGAGGTAATTTCCTTCCAGTAGCAATTCTAATTCATTTTCAACTGTGGAAAAACATTAGAAAGCCACTAGAAATCAATGTCTAAGACACGCAGATGGTAAAAATTCCACAGCTCGACGTCAGTCCAAATAAAACACATATGCCAACTTCTGAAAAACCTAAGACTGGTAAAGCATGGATTCTGTTTCCCACATGCTACTGTACAGACACACGATGGCATACAGTTTTTATAATCCCTTTGTTTTGGTTCCATGTCTTACTGGAAGTCAAACATGCATTGTTCCACACCAAATGAAGAAATGGGATACTAAATCTTGGGCAGATATAAACCTTCTGACAAATTGGAGCTGTTGAAGCCAAGTGGCTACTGAGCTCAAGGATTGCAAACTTTTCTCCTTTCCAAACTCTCATCTCTCTGCTGGTTTGGGTAGCACTGCCATAGATGTCAAGCTGCTCCTCCTTGAACTTTACTCCTAATTAAAAAGAATATTATTTACAAAAGTGAGCTCTGAAAATTCCCTCAATCCTTCAGCCTCCTCAATAAATTGCATAATAAGGAAGAAGCCATTTCTTCTCCTTTGGTATATAATTTCTTAGGCACCAAAAAAATAAAGAAATAAAGTGAAAATAATAGATGTAATAGATCAAAAGCCTGTTCCACCTCTGGCTTCAGAGGGCTGTGGCAGAGGGATGGGGGCATGGCATTCCTGACACTTTCCAGCATGCTCAGAGTATGTTTCCCAGAGGGGAAGGATCAAGAATCTGAAGGATTGAACAAGAGAAGACTGCATCCAAAGAGACAAGAGACAGGCAACTGACTGAAACTATCCAGACCATTCCTGAAGGGCAGAGCCTCCTCAGGAACCTCATTTCACTACATTCTCTGCACATCCAAGCCGGGTGGGAGAGCCTGTGGGTGCCCAGGATCCCGTGGCTGGAGGAATCCATGGCTCTGTGAGCCCACAGTGACTCCAGGGCTGTCTCCTGTCTCCCAGGCAGCTGGGAACGTTGGTGCCAGTGGGAAGGAGAGGCTGCAGTGCAGGTGTGCCCACAGCTGAGCAGCAACTGCTGCTGCTGCTGCTGCTGGCAGGGTCGTGGTGTGGCTGAGCATTGGCACCTGCAGCCTGCCAGCTCCTGGCAGAGCCCACTGACCCCCCTGGCATTGCAGGCAAGGACAGACACAGAGAAGGCAAAGTGTGCCCATGGAGTGGTTCACAGCAGGTCTGGGATAAGCAGGGAGGGAGGGTGGATGCATCCCTTGCCCAAGGGTGCCAAGAGAAGGGCTTTGGGAGGACAAGGAAGCGTCGACCTGACACTAAGCCCTCCAAGGAGCCAGCTGCCCATGCTGAACACGATTTCATCAGGCTTTGTCCCAGGACAGTCAGTGGCAGGGTCAGAAGTGGTGAGAGCGGCTGGAATGCAGGGCTGTGTGTTCCCTCTCCCCAGGCCCTTTGGCAACCTCTGGGCAAGGTCTCCATTGTCTGTCTGCAGCCAGCCTGGGGGGCTCTTCCTCTCCTCCCCCTGCTTGGGGCACTGGGCTTGCTTTCTCTGTCACCCTCAAAGTGCTGAACTTCTCTCTCCTCCCACCTGGCTGCTCAGGGTTTGTGGTTCCTGTGTCTCACACCTTTCTCCCCTTCCTCCTTCCCAGCTGCTTATGGAGCCTCTTTGGGCAGCTGGCTTTGGAACTTGCAGCAGCAGGTGTGCCATTCCTGAGGAGCACCTCTGGCCTCCAGCCTTTCTGCAGGGCTAGCGAGGATGCCAGAGCCTTTCTTCCAGTGAGGAGCTGCTTTCCCTTCTCTTCTTGAGGCAATACAGTCTGAATCTTCGCTCTTTGCTCCTTTCTCTCTCTTTCAAGGAGGGATCAGCCAGGAGTGAAGGAATCCTGCAGATGTGCCTGGTGCTGAAGGCCATGGTGAGTGTCAACCAGCCCTCTGGAAACCATGGAGTTTCTCCTGAGGATGACAAAGAAATAGGCCAGAGGATGAGGGAGTGGGAGGTGATCCTTGGGCAGCACCAGCAGCACTTGGAGAAGGAAATTGCAGAGCTGGAAGGCAGACAGGAGTCTCTGGCATGGCCTCTGTGGGCACTGCAGAGAAAGGTGGAATGGCACACGTGCACAGCGTTTGGCTTGCTTGTCCCAGCGCTGTTGGTGATCTGGAGGCAGCGTAGGAAGAGGAGACTGAGCTGGGCTTCCTGGGGAAAATCTGCAAAGGAGTGACCTTCCTGACCAAGCCCTTGGTGCTGCTCAGGGCCATGGGCATCTCCATGGGCCCAGTTGTAGGATGTCTTCCATTCTTTGCAGATGGACTTGTTGAATTTTACCTCTCAAATTACTCGGCACCCGTCAGAAAAAGTTGATGATTGAAATTTCTGTATTGATTGCCATAATCTCTGTATTGATTGTTAGAATACTCTGTATTGTTAGAAATGCTGTCTGCATTGATGGTTAGAAATGCTATCTGTATTGACTGTTAAAAATACTCGGTATTGATTGCTATAATTTCTATATTAGTGTAGTGTTAGAAATATTTTCTGTATTGATTATTAGAAACACTAGGCTTCCATTAATAAGATAGATTTAAGCTAAGTAATAAACTTATCAGAAAACTATACTACACTAATATAGAAATTATAGCAATCAATACTGAGTATTTTTAATATGGGAATGAATGCTACTTTCTTCACTGGTGTCAATCTATTTTCCTACCCTTTTCAGGTAAGAACAGACTTCACTCCTTGACTACATTCATGGATGCTGGAATTATTAGTGCTTCCTTCAAGCTTCTAGGAATTGGAGGATACACTGTGGGCTGCCAGGAAACACTTGCCAGGCCTGGCAGAGGTTGTAGATCTGTTCAAACTCACGGGAACTGCCGAGCATTCTTTCCAAGTCTCACTCCATCCCATGGCAGAGGCACTGCTCCTGCCAGCATTTAGAGGTCAGGAACAGGTACAGTGCACGTGGCAGGGAAGCTGGGCAAGCAGTGAGTGCTGTACCAGCACGGCCAGAAGGGTGCAAGAGGCAGCAGCAAACAGGCTGAGGCACCCAGAGCAAGCCCCTCTGTCCAGGCCCCAGGGTGAGCACACAGCTTCAGGTGTTAAAGCTAAGCACGACAGTCTGCAGGGTTTTAATGCAAATAAACCAGGATCAAGAACTACAACCCACAAGAAAAACAACCCACACCATATCTGAATTCCAAAGCCCCGTTATTTTATGAGAAACATTCAGCCTGTACTACCACTCTCTTAAGAGGCTATGCTCATGATTATACTGTGAGTTTTTCAAAAAGCCTCTCCAGCAAAAAAACATTTTCACCAAATAGTCCAGTTGCACCAAAAGGTTTCAAAAGAAAGTGTGGTACTACAAAGTGAGAGCTCTATTATTACTTAGTACAAAAAGAAAATTATTTGTCATTTAATGAAAGAAATTGATTGGCACAAGTGGAAAAGATTAGTGCTACAACAATCATCATTTGCTCTCCAAAAGCTCGATGTGGAATCATTAAATATGAAGTTTTCTCTTTCAAGCAACAAATTTACACAGCTGGACATCTAGAGCAAAATGCTGCTAGATATAATCCAGGGACAGTCATGATGAGATGGAAAAATAAACAGTTTTCCTGCCTTATGCAAATATCTCAGATGTCACAGTAAAGCCAAGTTGACACTTTTAAAAGCTGTTAAGCCTATGCCCACTTATATTCTCAAAACTGAGATAATTTTGTTTAGAGTACTCAGGAAAGGGAGATTTAAGGACTTAAATTTGTGTTTAGAATAGGAAGAGGCCAGCATTTGTACAGTAATATCTAACTCTTGGGGAATATTAGAATTAGCCCCTAGCCCACTGTAACTTTTGTGGGGTAAGGGAACGTGGCATGACACGTTCCCTTGTTTTCATAAGAAATTCTGCCTTAAAAAAAAATGAATGGCTGCAGTTGTGCCAAGATCTGCTTGTTTGGTTGAAAAGAAACAAAGTCCTCTGGTCAAAACAGAAAAATCTCAGCTCTGGAGTTCATGATGTGACAGGTAGAAGAAAAATTTCCAAACTAAAGCCTAATACAAATGCACCAGTCTGTTCCTTGGTGTTTGCTTGTGGATAATACCTATTACTGCTGCTAGACACTACACAAGCATGTGAAAAGGCTTATTTAGAAATCAGGGGGCAAAAATGCATCATCCTGGACACCATGAAGTTAACTAATTTAAAATATAAACCTTAGTACAGAGGCAGACTCCAACAGCTTCCCCCAAGAAAAGGAGTTATTTAGTGACATATGGAAGTCTCCAAATCAGACTCACCACCAGGCAGTCAAAGTCAGTGCCTAGAACGCAGCAGTGGTTTTGGAGTGCCTACAAAACTTCCAGAAAATCTGCTCTAGCTTTTCTGGCACCATTAGCACACCTGGATTTTCCATTACCTCCAGCCACAGCTCTAAAGAGCAGCTTGAATCACCACACCATCCATTCTACCACCAAGCATTGCTTTGTTTATAAAATATTGCTTTGTTTATAAATGCTTCTGGAAGGTAATCTGTACAATGTGGATTCTGAACTTTGCATTAGAGGAAAGAGTCAAGGAGTACAGCAACATATCTTAGGTTTCCACTGAACAGTTAAACAGAAAATTCTTTTTATCATATTTTAGCTGTGTAACATCTCCCTTGGTACCATTTCAAAAGATCCATGCACAAGGACAATCTCAATGCTGTCCAAGCATATGTGGCTTTTTCAAACACAAGCTTTGTGTTCTTTAACACAACAAAAGCCTTGCAAAGAATGTTTTCCCTTTTCTTACTGTTTTCTTTCTTAAGATATTTTTAAATTGCTTCATGCCTCTATCTCCCCAAAAGCATCAGTGTCCTTCATTTACAAGATAAACTGGCTTTATCTTACAATACCTTGGGTCTCCTCTTTAAGTGCAATGGCCATTGAATGAGTCCACAAGATGCAAGCTATTGTGTGTATCATACAATATGTATTCTGCAAAATGAGAACTGAACACATAAGTTAAAGTCCAGGTAAGCAGACTTTTCAAAACTCAGGATAGTTACCCATCTGAGATGAAAAACTGGTAGCTCCTGAGAGATGTGGAATTCAAGAGACATTTGCTGTGGTGAGCAATTACTTTATTTGCCCAGCTAGGTCAACAAAATACAAAATGCATTCCCATGAGGCTGCATAAATTGCAAATGTTCCAAGCAGTTCTCCTTTCATTACCAGCTCACTGGAGAGACATTATTCCTCTTTGGAAAGAAACTAACCTAAAATCATGCATGCCAATGTTTTCGTAACAGCAAAAGAGGAAAGTAGATGCAAAACTCCTAACAGATTTCCACATATGCCATTCTCTAATCAATGCCATATTAAAGCACTGATTTGCTGATAAATAACTTGTGTCCAAACTTTGAGAAAATGATTTAAAATAGCTAAAGATCCCTCTGGCTTGGCACCACAATGCTCCAGCAGCGGCTTTAAAAGTTCCAGGTAATACTAAAGAACATGGAAAGTTTATACAACATTCCTTCCTCAAAATACACTCCCCACCCCTAAAAATAAAGTGGATTGGAAAAGTATCTTTGGATATGATAATCTTTCTGGATTATTATGCTTTAATGTATGAATTGAGAACTAACAATACCTACTGGATATGTTTATGAAATTAAAAATAGACCAGGTTTCTCTGGGCTCCATCCAATCTGGCCTTGAATTCCTTTCCCTACCTGTTCATACTTGCAAAGGAATAAGCAAACAGACAGCAAAAAATTAAGTTAAAATGATCAGCCATCTGAAGAATAAACAGGAAACACTGTAGTGCCAGAACAGGTGGACAGAGAAATTCAGTGCAGCTTATTCTTTGTAATAAAATATAAAGTGCATTAACTTTTCTAGGTTCCATTTTCAAGAATGTTTATTAATAATGCATCATTTAATTTAGCAATGCTTTTTAGTAAGAAAAGAAAGGTTAGTGATTACAGATCTAGTGCTCCTGGGTTGTGCATGTGAGCAAAATGCTGAAATACCACGTACAGCAAAGTGCTGCAGCTATTAATATAATCTCTGAAGGGTTACAGATTCTGTCTTTTAAGCAAAAATATCAGTGGCATTTGGAACTGTTTGTTTAAAACTGCAGACTGACAGAATGGGGACATAAAAACTCGGCAAAAGAGAACAAATGCAGTGAAGTTATGCACATCTACTTGTTATGTTGATTTTTAAAATAAATTCCTTGATGGACATACTTTTCTCTGTTTTCACAAATTAATGTTCTGTAAAGTGCCTGCTGTGATACAAAGAATGATAATTGGACTTATTTTTAACATAAAAAATGTGTACTTAAACGTCTCCTCATACTGTGCTGGTCTTTTTCTGGTAAATTGTAGAGCTATCTGTCAGTTGTCAAAAGTACTTTTAAAGTCTCGAAAAACTAAAGTCATGAACCTAAGACAGTTTAAGAAAGTTTTACATTCTCAAATTTCATTCTGTGTGCCACAAACTGAGAACATTTTCCCACTAGTGAACCAGTGGTAAATAAATAACTGTCTGTTCTTGCACAGGGAAATGGCTCAACACCTGCTATTTGCTAAGTTTACCACTGTTCACCTTACTTAGCTAGTTCCTGAAATATGAAGTATGCAAAGCCACAGAGATGGATTGTATTATCACAACATTCCCTTTCTCCCTGGATCCAAGAGCAGCTTGTGGAGGCGTGAGGTTGGTGTAACCCCTGAATTAGATCGTCTTAAGCTACGAGCATTCACAAAACAGCAGAAATAGAAAGTCAAATTTCTCATAAAGCCATTTATTTGACATCTCCTGTTTTCTCTCAATTTGCTTGCCTCTGCTGAAAGCACTTCTTTCAGAAACAACAAACATGTTGTCATTTCTATTTTACCTTTAGGAAGAGTAAGCAGTGAAGTCAAGTCTTAAAGACAGAACTGAACTAAGGGTCTGCCTTCTTATTGCCAGCAAACCTCAATCAAGTGCAGATTTTAATGTGAACCTGCAGCTTGAGGTCATGGTTTTTTCTTTTCTCCTGATGATCTTCCTTGTGGTTACACTGGATAGCCACATCTTGCACTGGCATTGCCACTACAGCTGATAGTGCCTGCAATCATTTAGGAAAGGTTTTATTAAGATGCACTTTGTGTTCATTTTTAGCATTCCTGTTTTATCTTTTTGGGGAGTCTGCCTTTTTCCTCTAAGAGCAATAGCTCAAAACTAAGCTCAGAAAATCCCTTACCATAGGACAGGTCCTTGAGGGTTGTCAGGGAAGCTGAAAGAATAAGAAGTGGAGAAAAAGAGAATGCAGCTAAGTGCTGTAACACCATCTGACTCAAGTAAAGTCACAAGTGAACACAAGTAAAATACCAATTGCAATTGTTTTAAAGACCTAAGGAAGAAGGGATTTACAATAAAATGGTACAGAACCACTTGAAATAAATTTTTAAAATTCTATATTTACAAATGGAAAGGACAAGCACAGACTGCAGGCCACAAGACCAGTAAAAAGATTCAAAGAATGATCAACTACTCTTGCCTTTGGAGACATCCATTACTGTTTCAAGAAATCCTACTTGATAACAAAAAAATAAGAACATCTCCAGCTGTCAGGAAGCCTCCTTAATAGACATGCTAGATTAAGGGGAAGCTGGGATGCAACAGAAATATCTATCAAGCAGCAATTGATCCCACCTAGGCATATCTCCCCCTCCACTTTTTTGGCTGCTGCAGATACTTGAAAGCAAATGCATCTTGATCCCTGCTACTAAGTATGTTGTACAAAGTAATATCTCTCAGATTAATTGGCTTAATTTACTTGTTTACTGCAGTCTTCATCTGTAAAATGGGGCATCCAGATGAAATGTAATGGACTGTGGGATGTAAAAAGTCACGTTGGATAAACCTAATGGTTCTTTCTGCTTCTGTACTAGAAAAAGAGGCATTGTCTAATCAGCACTGATTACAGGGCTTATATAACAATAGTTGGACATATTTCAGACTACTAGAAAAGTTACAGGTGTTAAAGGTAAGACACAAGCTAACAATAAATACTACATGTTCAGAAGTTCAAGTGAATACTAGACCCTTTCAAACAGGCAGCACAGATGCTGGCAGAATTGCCATCACCTGAAAGCAGGAAAACCTGTGTATAGCTCAGCAACCACTCTCTTCTTTCCCTTTTTAATTGTCTCACCAGCACTTAAAAAAACCCTCTCTTTGGTGTACTTCTTTTATTTCTGCAGTCTCATCAATCTCCTTCCTGATATCCTCTGAGTAGTTCTTAGCAGCCACTGGGGTATATATCCAACAAAATGTCATTTTTCCCTTCTGTCCTCACATCACCCCACCTGGAGAACTTCTCTCAGGCACAGAATTTGTTTCTGCACATCCAGAAAAGTGAGAGAGACTTGAGAAGGATCTGCAATGATGCAAATAAGGTGTTCATCCTATGCCTCTAATTTATTTAAAATGACAGCAATATTTCTTTTATCCCAGGGGACTTAATATACATATTCTATGAATATACATATTCTTTCAACGTCTACTTTAATTTTCTTATGCTCAATCATCACGTCTGAAACAAGGATGTAATTATGAAAAGTTAGCATTTGGATTTACAAAAAAAAAACAAGCAAAAACTACTAACTCAAGAAAAAGTACCTTAATTGAGTACTACTTTTTTGAAGTAACAGGGAGTACAAAGGTTTTTCTGGAATTTCTGTGAAACTGTTTAAAAATTCATCAAAGCACTTCCACACAAAGTGCTTTGAAATATGTAGTCAAACTTGGTGTAAGTACAGCTCTCCCTGCTCGTTTTGAGCTTGATTGCCTAAGGAAGCACAGAAAACATGACCACCCTCTATGCCAGTCTCCCTCCTCCAGCCCTTACATTTCCAATACTGTTGACCAGTTTCCTTCAAAGACAGGAAAGCATTAAAAAGGCTCAAAAAATGACAGCATTTCCTCAAGTCTGAAAACATGTTTTCTAGGTACAAAACAGAGATCAATGCTGTAGACTGAATCACACCCTGTGATGCAAGTACCTTTTAGCTCTAGCTGTCTGTACCTGAAGTATCTTTGCCTCTGCTACCTTAATATTTGTTCTGTTGGATATTCAATTGAAACCTTAGACATGCACAGAAAAAAGCAACCTACTTTATCTGTGGCAAAAAAAATCCTCCATGAAAAAAGTACCAAAACCAGATTAAATACTGAAGGACAAAAACTCAGTCCTGTTTGCACAAATCAATAGAGTGAAAACTCTCCATATTGCAGATGAGCTCTCATAAACCGTGCAGCTCTGGGGCCACATATTAGATTTTCTGTGAATGAATATACTGAAGCAAACACTTGAAGGCCAGTGCAGCTGCCTTGGATGTTTATAAACAAGTTTCTTTAGCAGGACAGGGGAAAAGGTATATTTTAAGTTGCAACTACTGTTCCTTTACTTTGAAGGTGTTCTCAAAATCTGTGCATCATCTACCTAGTTTTTACTGAGAAGAAAGACTACTAAATAATCTTTTAGACCCCTTTGTTACATTTTTCCATCAGTCTGCTGAAAGCTCAGCAACAGGAATAACCTGTGGTTCCAACTGAAAGCTACCCCAGAGAGGGCCCTCCACTGTAATAGAGTGGAAGAACTGAAGAGGTTGATACTCTCACATTGTCCAGCATTTAGCACAGCTGTAATGCTTAATTGCCTGATGCAATTAATCACATCCACATTTTCAGAATTAGATTCCTGACTGTGTTCAGAGGTGCTTGGGTTTCATCTTTAATATTCACTCACTGCTAATTTAAACAATTATTTAACCTGTAAAAACTTACAAATTAGCTTTTGGCCGAAAATTGCATAAACTGAATTTCTATGTAGTTCATGTTCCACTGCAGTTGGATTCTCACAAAAGCTGCCTAAAATTATTTACCAGGTGATGGCTTGCACTGGAACAGGCAGCTGCCTTTGGTGGGACACAGGTGAAGCAATGAAGATGAAAGGCAAATGAAAGATGTACAGAGGAAGAACTCCTTTGGTTCTGATTTTCTTCCTTGAGTTCCATGCTTTCACAGACCAAATCTTATGGAAAGAAAAAAGAAAAAAAGGGGAAAAAAAACCCCAACAAATCCAGAAAACCCCAAACAACCACCAACAGGTTAATAAAACCTGTCTACCTCTACCAGCTTCTATTTCAACTAGCTCCACAGCTGTGTCCAGCCTGCACAGACTGGGACTCATGACACTGCTATGTCACAGAGCTTTTTAACCAACCAGAGATTTCCACAGCACACTGGTTTGGGAGGAAGGCACTGTCAATCAGTTCAGGAAAGTTTCTCCAGACATAGCACTGCTGACAAGAACATGGGGAAACTTTTTCACCCTCAGAAACTTGCCTGTGCCTGGCAGCTGATGAAAGGCTTTGTGAAAATTACTGAAGCAACATGAACTCCGTGTGGCAATCTGTCCCCTCATGTTGTGCTGAAATAAAACAAGTGCTTGGTACATTTTCACAGAACTTATTATATTTTGTCTTTTTTTTTTTTTTTTCCTGTTAAGCTTAGATTCTTTAGCTACAGGCATATGCAACTTCTCTGACAACAATCTTGGTTAAGTGTAATACACTTCCATGTCTGAGGTCTTGAAATGAAAATAAAATGGTACAGTACTTTTTGTCACCTCCTCCTGAAAATTCTTTGCTTTGATTTGGCAAAACAGACCCAGAAAACTGTGATTGCTGGTGTACAAAACGAGAGCATTTGTTCCATGAGCAAAGGGAAAGCAGAGTCCTGCAAGCTCCCTACTCTGCCGAGCTGTTCTCTGGGTACTACTCAGAAAAAACCCAACAGGAAGCTTCAACAGCAACTCAAATTAATAGTTTTCATTAGAAACAATGTCATCCATTTCTGTCAGAGGGAGTAATTTAGAGCTTCCACAGCCTGCCTCAGGGTACTCCAGTTCTGAAGACCCTTCCCAGGCAAGCCAGGATTCTGTTTCAATAAGGACTTTATCATTCACCCTGAAGCACTGGGTCCCACTGCTGCAGCCCCTGTACATGGTTATTCCATCAAAAATACATTCTGCTGTACTAGGCTGTCTTCCTGCCTCCTATGAGTGAAGCTGCAGGTCTAGGCCATCTGTACTTTGCCTTGCCCTACTTCAAAAGATTTCAATCAGAACTTGAATATTGCCTTCTGATACGAACATGGAAAAACGCCCAAAGCTATCTGAATTAAATTTGGCACAAAACAGTGCTCTGAAAGTATTATTTAACTACTTTTAGTCTACAGCAAGGGCTTTACAGCCAAGCTATAAACTCCCTAATAATAAGATGCCTAATAAAAGTGCTGACAGACCATTCAGAGCTTCAGCAGCGCTCATTAAAATGCACTAGAATAGAACATTCTCAGGATGAGGGATTTTCAGTGCCCAGGAACACCCAATACCTTGACAAACGTGCATTTCTCAGCATGTGCACCACAGGCTCACTCCTTCTCTCTGGACAGCTTGGAATTACATTTCTTGCTGAAAAATAATGACTATGGCACTGAATATTAACGACCTGTTTAACAACTAACATAAAATCATATCCTACCTCTCTGGAAGTACATGTGACTTTAACCAATATTTCCATAAAAATTAACATCAAAGGAATATTTTTACTGAAGGATTTCATAGTGGATTGCTTTGCTTCAGGGCTTTATTTTTGCTGTGTGTCCTAACTCTTTTTTTTTTCATAGATCTGTTTAATACTGAAAATAAGTCTACATGCTACAGAATTTCCCTTTAAACATACAAGCTATTCCCCTGAAATATCAGGGGACTATCATGTGACTTCTAAAAGCCACATGTTCAAGCATTTAGGCTACACAAAAGTACTTTGGTACTTGCTCCCAGGAACAGCAAAATAGCATCCAGACTTGGCTAAGTAGTCTGCAAACACAGGGGTTGGGAGGATTTTTACTTCCTGTGGAGGGAATTCCCAAGAAGCAGCAAACAGAAACCTCACAGATGTCTATGGCATTTTTGAAATTATTATGAAATTACAAATTCATAGTGGAATTCATGCGTTTGCTTCTTGTTACCTTTTCCTCAAAGCAGGGATAACTTCAAGGACAAGTTAAGGATAACTTCAAGGATGAGTCAGCTTTCTTATTATGGTCTTGTCTCATTAAATTTTGGGTTCGACTAGAGGTCTTTTCCTACCTCAACTATTCTGTGATTCTGTGAGTTTTGAGTGTCTCAAGGAAGGAGGTCCTCCATCTTCTTTTGGAAAAGCTTCTGGCAGATTCAGACCCACATTTCCCCCTCAAGCCACAGAGGTGCTCCTAATCCTCTTGAAAATATCTTTGACACACACACTATGACTGAATCTTTACTGAGCTCTAGTGTGAGGGTGAGAACCCAGGCCCAGCCATCCCCTGGTTCCAGTGGCTGAGAGCAGTTGGTATGAAGCACAATTTAATAAAATGCCAAATTAATGCTGAAGCAAGAAATCCCAAGCTAATTCCTGGGATCACCTGCCACTGGAGCCATACTTAATCTTTTCATGCTCTTGTTAGTCCGTGCAGAGCAGGACATAAAACAAAGGCAATCCCACTGACTCCTTCAGTCACAAATTCCCCCCCCACCAGGTAATGATTACCTTAAAACACAAATGGAATTTTAACTCAAAGCCTTGCTGGCAGGACACTGGTCAGCAGAATGTTTCAATCCAATAACATGAAAGGTGCAAAGAACGAAAAAAGAATATTGGCTACAGAGAGCAGGTAATACCACTTAGAATTCAACATAAGTAAATGAATTATTTGATTCAAATTTATATAACCAAAAATATTTCTTGCTATAAATCTTTTCTGATTTAGAAAACATGGGGCTTTTTATTTTTTAATTGTCTATAAAGCATCTGTTTTCCAGCATGAAAACATGATTTTTGATAGCAATTATTGATCTCTACAGAGCCTCTAATGGGACTGGCAGTCACACAACCACACAGTTTTCAACATCCATAATGCAGCCACAGGCAATATTTCTGCTTTTAAAAGGCACTCTAGCCTGAGATACCAGGTTATTTGAAACATCATTTCTTGGTGGGAAATAGCTGTAACACACAAGGATCCATGCTGTCAGTTGCAACAACTTTTTTTTTTTTTTTTCACTTAAGAACTGGGTGATGCTTACAAGATGTTCTTTTTAACCAAACAAGTTTTCTTTGTTGCTCAGGAATGGCTTTTAGAAGCCTGGACCCAGCACTGCCCAATGCTCATGC
This sequence comes from Cettia cetti, assembly GCA_013401135.1. Lineage (NCBI taxonomy): Eukaryota > Metazoa > Chordata > Aves > Passeriformes > Sylviidae > Cettia > Cettia cetti. Next base: position 114,785 of record VZUI01042332.1, on the reverse strand, counting down.
TACTACAGTTCTGTAGGTCAGAAAGTTCTCCATACACTGACTACTCCTCTTTTATGGTGACACACACCTGTTCAAGCTCTCTTATGTAGCTAGACCATGTATCAGCTGAGAAAAATTAAACAATTACAGAAAGTTACAAAATGCTATTAACACACATACCAGAGGAGAGAGAAATTACACCCTCATTCCATGTCATGAAAGACTTCAAGAATGCAGGGGTGTAAAGACAGATCTTCAGCTAAAATAGTGGATTTTCTCACTTGACACATTTCCTCTTAGTCTTAAACTCTTGGGTGCTCCTAAGAAGAGATACAGATATCTTCCATAGCCTTTGCCAGTGAGTCCAGGACAGTATTTTATGCCCATTCTCTGCTTTGTGAGTTTGTGCATTCTCTCACATTTCTAAACATTACAAAATTCTTTGTTAGAAACCAGAACTTTTCCTATAAGAAATCAAGTACCCACTTATTCATTACTTCATTACAGAATTTAGTTCCTCTTCATATGTTTTCTAAAAAACTTCTCATTTTATTCTCAGAAATCCTTTGCCAGGAAAAAAATATGGCATTTCTGATGCACTGTCTGATTTTTGCAGCCTGAGGTTTCAATCAGCTACAGCTGTCAATTATTCTCTGGTCCAAGCAATTCATTCAGGTTTTACATGCAGCCAGAATCACTGATTCAAGGTCAGAAATCTTTGTGCCAGAGTTGAAAAATATTCCAGCTGCAGCTGATCACCACTAGAGAAATGGGAGTCTTTTGCCCTATGAGAAAATGGTGGATAAAGGAAAAAAAAAAAAACCCAAAAAACTTCAGGCTGTTCATGTATTTCATAAATAAAGTTCATTAAAATCTCCTGCAACAAGGGATCATCTCTGTTACTCACATTAATGAAAGTCTAACAAATTTAATTAAAAATATTTGCAATTGCAATTCAACCACCTTTTTCTTTCATTGTGAATTTTTGATCCTTAATAACTTTGTAATGGCAGAGGCCTACCTCTTTTGTTATAAAAGGAAACAGCAAGAAAACCCAAATCCATGGCATACAGTGAATCCCAGAAAGTTGCAGTTTCCCCCTTATCTGCACACTTTGCCACATGGCAAGGTCACAAAAAATCACTGCTTAATTTATCAGACAAATTTCAATTCAGAAAAAAAAGAACAACCTAAAATAAACCACCAAAACAAAGAAAAAAACCAAACAACCCTGTCTCAAATTAATTTCCAGTTGATCCAGTGCTGCTCTTTCTGACCCAGTGTTTCAGGGCATCAGATAATAAACCAAAAGTCACTGCATAAAATCTCTTTAATAGCCTAGTAGAAAAGGAGTTGTAAATTAGAATGCCTTAGGGGTAGATAAAAGTACAGCACAGCAAAGTGGATGAGTATGACCAGCTGATCAGGCTCACTTGAAGTTTTCCCTCACTGTTTTGGAGCTTAGGTTAAAGTTAGAGGAGAAAAGACCACAGAAACCTTGAGATGACCTGTCAGACTCTAAGGATGCATTGTATATGAACCTAACAACTTCAATTATTAACTATTAGTATTAAAATATAGGGGACTTTTGAGAATCTAATCTCTGATATGTTGAGAGCCCCCTCCAGAACACCTGTTTCAGAGCTGTCACCATTTCAGGGGATCCATTATGAGACATCAGTCAGATATTGATTGATCCTTTATATGAAGGTGTACTTGACACGTGAGAACACTAACAGGAAATGCTCCTGCTACAACCACACAACAGCCCGTGGCCCCACAGAGACAGGTGTTTGTTACAAGCTCACATTGGTACTGAGATGTCTCCTCCATGATTGTTCTGCTGCCAAACACACATCAGCTACTGCTTGATTATGAAAAAATTGTCTGTTCCACAATAATACTCCATGCTCCAGCCACCCAAACGCTCCATCTAGCTCAGCTGCAATGTACTTTGTATGTCAAGTGTCCTGTTTTGGGGACAGCAAGAGCAAAGCAGCAAGAGGGTAGGATTACCAGGCCAACACAGTGTCATATTGAGATTCACCAAAAATTTACCCCTTGGAATTTCTTAGCATTTCTTTGTTGATTCACGTACAATATGCTGAAGAATTATTGAACTGTGGATTTCTGCTGCACGTTCCAGATTGAAATCACCCCTCTTGAAAGACTTTCCTTTTATTCTACTCATGAAATAACAAAGCATTAATCCAGCTGAAATGAAAATCTCCTTTCAAATCCTAGGGTTTATCTATAGGTACAGTTTTTAATATACAGAAAATGAAAAATGCTGGAGCATAAGGATATCCCTGATGGGATGTTTCACTGGCATCTTATTAGGTGAAAGGCACTGGAAAGTACACCCTTGTCTATACCCTTGGTGTCTTTGCATGAACTTGTTGGCCATGAATTTGAATCTGCCTCCACATCTTCCTTTGGCAATAAATCTCAGAATTTCAAATGCTTTCTCCTAACCTTTAAATCAAACTCCTAATATTTTCATCAGTACACTGCAGTTCAAACATTGCAGGATAGGGAAATAACTCTGTATTCATTTTGCCCATGACCTTCATGATTTTGTGAACACAGATCATATCAACTTTCAGCCTTATTTTCTCCTAGCTGCCTTTTTTCCCAGCCTTGTCTCTACCTTATAAAGTAACTGCTCTGTTTCCATTAATCATTTTGACTCCCATACACAAATATATTGTGAAAATCATTCTCCACACAGACAGACATAAATAATGCATGAATTTCCTCAATACCTCTTGATCAAGACTCCACTTCAGCGCCTAGTAAAAACGGAGATGATTTCTGCTGAATCGAGGCCCCATCCTGTGGAAGATTTTATCACTGATTTGCCAGATAAGGCACAGCAAGAAGTGTGACAGGATCATGCCACAGGTCAGGAGAACCCTGGAAATTTTAAGTGTGATACAGGCCTTTGCCACTTCTGTCAGCAGGAAAAAATTTAAACTATCCCATGACAAATGCCACCTGGTTCCTCCGTTTCCCACCGGACATTTGTTTGGGTAGTTCCCCAAATAAATCACCACCAAAACCAAGGAACTCTTATTGAAATAAAAGATATGCTGGTGTTAGGAAAGAATTTTGTAGGGGAGCTACACGTGCACAGACTTTATCATATAATCAAGTGTTTCCTGCCCTTCTTTTACTTCTTCTATGAGATTTCCCTCATTCAATATCCTGAAAGAATCCAAAAGGGCAGTGGACACTTCTCAGAAGTACCTTTAACTGAGAATAACTTCTAAACTGAAACTACAGTTAACTACAGTTCAAAGCAAATTAGAGCCTGGCTCCAGAAGTATTGATGAAAAAAAAAACCAAAACCAAAAAAAAAAAAACCAAAAACCAACCCCCCAAAAAAACCCAACCCCAAAACAACAACAACAAAAAAAAAAAAAAAAACACAAAACAAAAAAAAAAAACAAAAAAAACAAAAAAAAACAAAAAAACAAAACAAAAAACAAAAAACACAACTGGTGCACAAGAGCTGTAAGGAAAGCAGTGCTCCTCTGGAATTTTTGGTATTGGAATTTACAGGATTGCAATTTCCCTGTGCTATAAATAACAAAAGCTTGCAGCCTACTTTAAGTGCAGTACTGCATTATGTAAGACAGTATCCCTATACATATTCTCCAGACTTCAAGGGTTGGATTTTGCCCCCTATCACCACTATTTCACTGAAAAAAAAAAAAATTGGAAATTTTTGTCTTGCAGAATTTGAATCACAGCAGAACATCTTGCTTATTTTTTTTCCTTGATATATGTAATTTTCTCACTGTTTTACATAACATAAGTCTGAAGAGTAGCTATGCCTCACTTCAAAATATGGGATCATTTGAACTGCCAAAAAGAAAATGCAAAACATTACTTTCTTTCAAGCCTGAAAACTAGATTTTCTTAACAGTAGAGTTGCATTTTGGTTTGAGTCACAAATATCTTTGCAAAAATATATAGACACAGAATTTTGGAGTTTAGATTCATATGAATGCATCACAGCTGATGGTGCTTAGACAGGAGATCATGGCACTCATCTTTCTGAGAATGCCTCTTCAGAAACAGAAGCAGCACACACAGTTATGTTCACCACCCTGTAAACATTGTCTCTATTTTGTAAGAAGCAGTCACTGAAAATTAAAATTGTAATGACACATGAAAAGAAATTTTTGTGAAATAAAAAGTGTCAACTAGAAACACGCAGAATGCCAACTGAAGTGTTGAATGCATTTTATTTGCATTTCAGATTACCTGCTAGTATATTCTTGCTCCCCAAAACCCCGCCACCACAATCAGCAAAAGGAATTTAGCTACCTCTAACTGGAAAAAGGTGCTGTTCTCATGGAGTTTAGAAGGTTTCTTGCACAAATTCTGCTTGCAGCAACCAGTTTCCTGCAAAACCTTCTTGCCAAAAGATTAAACTGTGTAGTTTTATTCAAACAAAAGTTTCCTGTGAGAATTCTATTTGATTAAGGACAGATTAAAGACTGCACATTAACACCCAAAGGCTAAAATTTTCAAAACATGCAGATAATTTAGAAACCCTTTTCCCCATCAGTTTTAATCAATTATCTGCTTTGAAAACCTCAGTCCAATTGTGGATTGGATTAAAAGAATGGAGCCAGCTCCTGAGACAATTCATAAGTGCATCAGCAGATTTAAACAATGCCAAGTGGATAAAGGAACTGGCATCAAGGGACAGGGCTTTCAGGAGTGTTTATTTATGTTCTTCATTGGATCTGATAACAAAATTTCCATTCATTTTAATGAAGCAGAGTTCAGACAACATCTACTGTGCTTCTCCAGCATTAGCTGATTTATAATGGCGATCTATCCCTTGTAGGATACATCTTCTAACTTGCCATTCCAATCCACACTTATCCTTGCTTTACAGTATTCTATAGGTTCACAGACCAAGCCCATATTAGAGTTTAGAACTGCTGATAGCAGAGCAGGATGAATCCCTACCCAGTTTCTGCCTCAATCAGAGGTGGCTTTGGAGCAAAGCCATTGGCTGCACAAGCACACACAGCCACCAGGAGCTGAACAACACCAATAATGCCCAAGAATCTGAAAACACTAAAGTTGGGCAAGATATTTTTTTTTTCTGGTGCCCCACACAGTCACCTAGACCTGTGCTACCCTAGAAGCAGCACAGTGCTTCAAATCCTGATTTGAATCTTTCTTAATACATTCTTTCATCCAACTGTGAAATAACACAAGCCAAGGCTTCAGTTCCAAGTGTTACCATGGTAAACAAACAGCACGTCCTTGTTCCATTTTGTACCCAAAGGGCAGAATCTATTTAACCCAGTATCTTTAAAGAATTCTTATTTCCTGGCTTTCTAGGTTCATATAGATTAAAAAAGCCAGCATATTCTCAGAGCTATGAAAAGCTGAAGAAAACTTGACAAAATTTGCTTTTACAGAAAACATTACCATATTTTCCTCCTACAGGAGTTTTCTTATTTTAAAATGGGTCACAAGGGTTTACATGCAAAAACTTTAGCACTTCCACGATAAGCAGCAGCAAAGCACATAATCCCACCCAGCTGTTTATGAGAGGCAAATCTCACTTCTCCAATCATCCAAAGGTGGGGAACTGCAACCAGCATTCCTCACCGACATCCCAAATGCATCCCAAATTCAAAGGGCTGCTCTGGAGTATTGGGGCTCAGCTGTTGTGTGCCACACACATCTGGGAGCCAGATCTGCTGCAGGTGTTACTGGGAGAGGGACATTCATACAGCTGTGGGAGAGGCACACCTGGCACTGCTTCCCTGAGCTGCTCCCTATAGCTGCTGCTTTAAAAAACCCACAGATTGTACACAATGTTCTACTGAAAGCAACACATAAGCAAACCTAAAGACTAGATAAACATTTCCACATTTCCCACCAGTCATAAGCAGCTCTTGGGACAATCTATTCTCTCCTTAAGATCCTGATGAATGTGATTGCTATTAGGGCTTTTTGCTTTTCGGGTTGTGATTGCAGAAGGTATATTTTTTTTTCTTTTTTCTCTTGTTTTGTAATCATTACTTTGCAGAGAGAAAATGAATTGGTTCTCTTACCTGAGTGTGTTAAAATCCGTCACTGGAGCACACTTCTGAATGAAGGGCTCTTGAGGAAAAGGATAAAAAAAAAGATTTTATAAGGATTTAGTATCTAGATTACAGTTTTAAAAAGCAAGAAGTTTGAAAAGTTCTCTGTGAACTATTTAATATCTCTAAGCTCCATGACACCAGCTTCAAGTCAAGACTTTATAAGGCCTGGCTCACTTGAGCACAATTTTAAATAAGTTTTTTTCAGCGACTTCAGCAGTTTTTTGGTCAGTCATTCCATAGCTATGTAAGAGGCAAAACCACAAACTGTGGCCAAAAGTCTCTGAATAAGCCCTGAGATACAGGCACAGAGATAAAGTAACTTCACCAGCGTACATCCTAACATGCAGCATCATACATCCTTACAGATAGCTTTCAGAGTGACACACAGCTTTACATCATATAAAGACACTGCTGCCTTCTGGGACTTTTCCTTTCTATAGTTTAGGTGGCTTGAAGTAACATTCATTCATGCACAGTTGCACCAACCATCCAGGAAGCACAAAAAAAGAGAAATTTCCTCATACAACCTTCTTTTAGAAACATTTGAAAAAACACACTTGGATACAAATCACCCATTTTCGAATGCAGTTGCCTTTTTTTTTTTAATCATTATCAATGACTTTAGTTCTTTCAGAAACATACTAATTTCAGTGCTTTTAATATCAGCAAGTCAGTTTCAGTACACATTTGCATCAACCTCAATGAGGCTAGGTTGAAATACCTGTATATTTCCTCCAACTCTAGTCAGTGACAAAATAGCACTAGTTTCTTTTTTTGTCTGCTCCACCCTATTCATTAAGGAGTTTGTCTAAACAGCTGTTTCACCATATTTATATATTAAGAGTTATCTACTCCCTCACCCTTTCTTCCCTCTTGTAATTGCACCGCATGTACTACTCCTAAAAGGGGTCTGTGGCTTCTCTTCAAAGTTTATAGAGAATCTCAAAGATGAAACCTGCTCATCTCACAAACTGCAAGTTTTTAGTGTTTCCTTTCTGCAACTGGTGCATTCTAATGGCATGCATTCCCTTGGTGTTTTGAGAAAAGACAACACATTAAATCAAACTCCCAGCTTTGGAACTTGATAATGTCCCCAAATCACTCTGTCCTGAACTGCTCCCCCCAAGCAAAATGAACCACACGTGCATGACATAATTTCTCTTGTCTTGCCTGAGATAACAGCATCTATTACTCTGCACACTGCCACCCTGACAGCCTTGCAGGAGCGTTTGTGTGACCACTCCTAAAGCACTTGCAGTGAAACACTTCACAAGAGGCTATTTCAGCTGTACTTGTGCTTCTGACACTCCTGTTAGCACCTCAGTGTTCCCTGGAATTTTCTGAATATTTAATAGCAGGAAAAAAATTATTTGGTCCTGAGGGTTTGAGAATCCTCACGTGTCACAGGGAAGCAGATTATCTATAAGCAACTGGTAAATGGGAGCCTCAAGTCTTTTCTCCTACCAGTTATTTTTTCCTATTTGGGCTCAAGGATAGAAGACGCTGGACACTTTTATAATACTGTATTCACAAAGACAAGAGGTGATCTGTCTCTACATGTATAAATATATGCAACTGACTTGTTAAGAAACAAAAATTACCAGTGGCTTTTTAACCAAAATCAGGACATGTTAACAATCACAGCTGACAAAAAAACCTGTAAGAGTTAAGTCTTACTAAGCTCAAAGTAGTTAAGATCTCTTGCCTTGCCTTAAACACTCTCAAACTCTCTTTTGGCAATAACTCTAAAGAATGGGCTCTTCATGCCACAGATATAAATGCATAAAAAGAAAAAAGAAGTTAAGAATAGGTGGATTCAAATTCAGGGAAAACAGATTCAAATTAGGTTGTGAACACCTCATTCCAAGCACAACAGGAAAGTGCCCTGAGAGACATGAAACCAACACACAGATTTTTCTTTCACATTTGAAGCTGATCAAAGCTAAACCATACAAAGCTCTATGTAAGCTAAGTGCCAGAAGATTAAACAACATCCAGAACAAAAGGAAACACTTTTTCCTGAGCTGCTTTGTCTGACCAGAACATTATTTCATTTAGGCCTTTTTCCATCTCCTACTTCAATCACACCCTCACCAGAGTAACTACCTGAAGCTGTGCCTTCAGCAGCCTGAAGAGACTGATGCCTTTTGTACAGCTCAGCTGCAAGTCATGCAGCAAAGACAGCTTTATGATTAGGTGTGAGGGAATGAGGAGGAAAGACAACTAATATATCCACATTTTAATATGGATCTGAGGCGCCTAATGATAACAACATGTTGATTTGAGCAGCTACTCACTTCAATCTTCTAATTTACTGATGGAAGAACTAATTTATTTAATGCAAAAATTCAAAGGAAAGTTCAAGAAGACAGCCTGACAAGCCTTCTATAAAAAGATATCTACTGTCAAATGATTGACACTGCTGCAGCTATCTGCAAGGTATTTTGAGCAGATATTGATTTTGTTGATGTAAGTGCAATTCATAGATAAATATTGCTCCACAGAACACCCTGTTTACAGAATTTCCTATGAGTCTAAGAAGAAAAAACTTTTTTGATCAAGTAAATGACTTAGGAACAAATGTTGCTTTGGAAAAACAGAGAGAATTTTTTCCCTGTGCCTACCTGTTTAATGAAAACATGAAACTGATTAGTGAAATATGCATAAAATAAAGGCATTTTCAGGGAAAGTAAAGATGAACAGTGATTTCCCCCTCCCCACCCTGCCATGGAATATGAAAGCTAAGATATCCCAAAATTTGAGGGGGTTGGGAGAGGGAGGTGGCTGAGGGGAATGGAATATTTAAATTGGGTTATTTGTTCTGGGTTTTTTATCTGATTGTTTGGTATTTGGTTTTTTGAAGATGAAAAAGGAAGCGCTTCCTCCCTGCCGACAAAGATGTTGGTTTGGTGTGGATGCCACAACATTATTTCTGTCAGGAGGAGGCAGCGGTGATGCACACCAAGGCCTCATCATTTCAGTCAGCAATATGGCAATTCCAGAGCTCACAACTTCTTCCCACAGCCTAAGTGCAGACAGAAAACCAGGAGCACGTGAATTGCTCCATTTCATAGGAAAAGGATATCTAAGCACTGTTAAGGGATAAAGGCTAAAAAATGAAATGCCAAAAATGAATAGGAATAGGACACAAAGAAGATAATTTTTCCTTTTTTTTTTTTTTTTTTTTGGCTTTGGAACCTATGGAGTTCTCTAAATGAGCAGGTGGAGGGATGAGAGCCGTGTGTTTATAATCAGGCCCTGTGCTTGGCCGTGCCCGCGTGAGGGAAGACATGGCCTGGCCTCCTGGGCTCAGCGGGCAGCGCCGCGGAAAAAATAAATAAAAATAAAATTTTAAAAAAATGGGCACCCAGGGGTGAGGGACAATTGTAACAAGTGGCCATGACAGCGGAGGAGGAAGGGACAAGGCACAATTAAACAGGGATTTACCTGCAGACAGCGCTTGGAGAGCCTGAAGGAGGAGCTGCCTCATGGTTCCCACTCCTCACCCCATGCACTGCTCAGAATTAATGCTTCAATCTGTCTTTTACCTCACTGTACAAACCTATTTTCATTGGAAGTAGTGTCACCTCCCCTAGCTGAGCCTGTTTCACCCCATATTTTGACCCAGAAGCTTTTTCCCCATCATTTCTCTCCCTGTTCTGCTGAGGAGGAGGGTGAGAGAGCAGTGGGGGGGGGACGCCGGCCAAGGATGCCCTTCACACACAGACTGCACTTGTGCTTCAGATAGAAAAGGAACCTTAAATCTATAGGAAGCAAAAGATGTAACAGAAAAGAGCTTAAATGCTAACAATAGTAGGAGAGATCTCCCCCTGCACAGAAGTGTGACCCCAAATAACCAGATCATCCCACTGCTCTCAAGCACTGCTCATTTAGGTGTCCATCACACACATTGCTTAAAAATGCTGCTGTTCTGGCAGCAGGGCTTCCAAAAAACTTTGTGGGGTTTTTGTTCTTTTCTTTTTTTTTTACAAAAAGCATGTTTGTCTTTGTCAGAAAGGCTACAAAGTCACAGCCTCTGGGAGTAAAGAAATTATGAATCTCCCTCATGAACAAACTTCATTTTAACATCTGTACTATGTCTTTTAAAAATGGAAACTAAGCAACATTCAGAATGATATGCTGACAATCTGTGAGAGTTCTAGTTAAAAGCAGTGCCTTACATTTTATTTTATTCTGTTTGCAATTTTTCCCCCTCACAAAAAAAAGACCCAAGTTAAGGGTACCGTCCAAGTGCCTACTTTTGTTCAGTTTGCTTCCCTAAAACAGCTCAAACAATATTTTATACAATAAGATCATAGTTATATTACCCTTTATTATTTCAAAGCACTTAACATTTGTCTTTCTTTAGAATCCAGTTCTGGAGCTTCCACTGATATCTTTATCAGCAGAGTTAGGATAGGGCTAGCCAAGGTTTGAAATGTCTGCCCTTACTCATCTAGTAGTTAATTCTCTGTCATAGCATACAGCAATTAAAACTGACAAGAGAAACACCTGTTCTGAAGGATGAATTAATAACTGCATTATCCCTGATTTAATTCCAGGGAGAGTGACCCTGCTATGTCTGCTTTGAAAGGCAGCAACAAGTTGGGCAGGAGGTAGGAGTGCCTCACCCAGCCCTGTAACTCTGGACACACAGATAAGGAACAGCCTCCAGAGCTGCCACTTTGGGGACTATTTTAACCCACACCCAAAGCCATTAAGAACAAATTGGAGTGAAATTCACCAACCCTGGAAGTTAGGTCTGTGATTAATTTTATTGCCAGTCATTGCATTTTAAAGTAAAGTAATGCTATTAATAAGAAATTGTACTTAAAATGAAGCACATGTACAAGTCTGAAGACATGGATGCTGCCCAGAAGAGACAAGTTTTGGGTTTTTTTCCTTTGTTCCTCACTATACATAACTCAGACAAAAAGACAATTCCTCTGAGGGACACACACACACAAAAAAAGTAATTCAGTTGCCTTTATAGGCACAGCCCTTTATTAAAAATGTAAATTGAAACTCAACTGCCCATGTAACCTTTACCTCCCACTACTGAAGTGTCTGTTGAGCTACAGTCTGATGGGATAAGCAAAGGCTTGCTTCTCATTTACTGGGTGACTGAGTAGCAGTGCATACAATTTCAGTCATTATGACTGCAGTGTTGGGGGGGGGGTTGTTATTGTTGTTGTTTTGTTGTTGATTTTTTAAAACAATGAAGAATGATCTATCTGCCAGACACCTTAGGGAGCAAGCTCTCTTAAAGTAATGCTTGCATGACCATTTCAAATTCAATTTTAATTAATTGACTATATTATACTTCCATAGAATGACAGAATTGATAAAATACAGAGTATCCTTCTCATGTCATTCTTAAAAACAGGCCTCACACAGCAACAAAAGTGTCACATTTCAGAGTCACCCTCAAAGCTTGGAATACTCCTCTTAGAGGTAATATGGTCCTCAGGAGTTTATTCCACGTACAATGCAAACTCAAGAAATAAAGCACATCGTCAGTTCTTTGGTTTATGTATTTAGTCTTGAGGCTTTGCTGTTCCTGGGCAATAATCATGTTTTGTTGTGCCCAGACTGGCAAAATAACATGAGCTTTCTATTTGATTTGATGCTGTAAGTGATAATTAATCCACGTCAGATGGTTTAAAGCAAAGAACAGTTATTTCAGCAATGTACTTGATCTCTTGACAAGACAGTATTCTAACTACACTTCCCTGGAAGAAAGTCTGCAATGCTGGTACATAAAAATCCAACTTTCTACCTTTTCTACCATTTTACCTTCCAGTTTTTAAAAAGTAGCCCTGAAGTGTTGTTAGACAGATGAATGTAATGGCTAAATTTATCACAATGCAAATTTTACAAACACTAAAAAACTTGAACATACATTGTTAGTATGAAGATGATAGGAAAAATAAAAAGGATTTTTAAAGAAAAATGTTGTCTTTTTTTTTTACCAATTTGCCAAAGAATGCAGCTGCATAACACGGGTTGGGGGAGGAAAAGCTATGAAATAGAAATTTTTTTTCCTTTTCAGTCAATAACTCATAAATTTATAATAGAAGCATATTCTTTAAAGGGTGATTATAATGGTAGCAAAGATGTTTTGATTAAAGAGCTTGGGATTTACTCCACTGGAGATACACAAAGCTAACACTCGCCGTGTTGGACACTTCATGTGACAAGTTACTAGGATGGGGGGAAAACAGTGAGAAAAAGGCAAAGCAAATAATTTGCAGTCAACTTCTTCTCCTTGCTAATACGCATCTGTGAAAGGAAGGAGCACAAAGGGGGAGGACAGACATTCAGAGACAGCTCCTGTGTGTGAAAGTGCCCTGGGAAACAGACTCTCCTCATTGTCAGTAGAGCTCCTACTACAAGAGTACTTTCCTCCTTGGCTGCCTTCCTCTAGATGAAAACGTGACAAGAAGTGGATGAGTGTGTGCAAATGATGTTTGGCATCACTGAATTCAAGCCATTCTCTGTAGGATATCAAGGAGGAAGAAAAAAAACCCAAACCATATCATTTACCCATTTTAAAAGTAGGATGCTGTGACCTATTCAAACAACAAAACAAGAACAGAGAGGATAAATTGCAGTTTGTCTACATGAAATAATTGTCAGACTCAGAATCACTAACAGTCAATGCTGTAAGGGTGTTCCTTGAAACAACTAAAAGCTGTTTCACAATATAACAGTGCTTCTGAAATAAATGTCTGAGATTCTTATGTAACTATTTCCTTTATACATTGAGAAGGCCTTCAGTTACCAACTATCTTTCTTCATATTGTCAGAGTGATTAGAATATGAGCACTACTCAAAGTTCAAAAGCACCAGGAGGCTTTCTAAGAAGTTGTTGGTTTGTTCTTTTTTTGTTGTTGTTTCACATTTGGAACTCTGTATCTTAAGAGAGCTCACTTGTCTCTAATATCTTTTAAACCCATGAAGTTTTTCACTGCCTAGAAGGACTTCTACCTAAAATGGTATTCTGAAAACAATGAAATTGAAAAAAAATTTCCTTGAAAACACACAGGAAAAAGAGCCCTCCAAGAATCCATGAAAGCCTGTTCCTTTACCCACTCACCCCACCTGAAGCTTCTAGCAACACAATAAATATCAACCCTCAAGCACTCCTGTAATGCCAGTTTCTTAAGAAATGGCAAGTGTTACAATCACAGTTTGGATTACTTATTTAGATACGTTCTACATTTAACAACTACTCTTTCAGAATGTTTATTCAAGGACTACTTGAAAAGACAGATCATTCTGATTGCTCCTCATTTTAGTCAGTGTCATTTTCTTGAAACAGTTCTCTATGAAAAACAGTGCAACATTGATGAGATTTTGGATTCGTTAATTCTGCCTCCAGGAAAAGATGTTGTGTTAGAAAACATATCCCCCATCAGTTAATGTGCTTGCGTCAGGGAAAGTCAATTATGATTCTGAAAGAGGGTTTGCAGTGTGTTACACTCAAACATGCAAAACCATCTCAAAGCCTTTTTAGGCTGACTTGTTCCTGCATTACCACTCACATTTAGCAACTTGTTGATTAGCATGCTGTGTGATGGGCTACATTTTCCCTGGAAAAACAGGCTAATGAGTGTTCCTTCAATATATGCTCTACACAAAGAACACCTTCATGGAAAAGGTGCAACTGGAAAGTCATTCCCTGCTGCCTCTTAGGAATGTGGAGCATCCTGTCTTTTGTGCCTGTATAACATATTTGCTATTTTTTACCCTCCTTTAGCATATTTAAGAATTAATACTTGGAAACAGAGTCACGGGGTTTTTTAACACTTATTAGAAAGAAGAGGGCTAAGTTTTCACATGTCATAAGGCAACCAGCTTCAAGCATGTAAATGAACTCTTTTTCATCTATACAAATATGTCAAGCTATCGTTTCCAAACCTTTGTGTTTCTACAAAGGTATTGAGCTTCAAGACTAAACCTCATTTTATGTCACTGCTTCTCACAACTTCAGTGCCGTCAGTGTCCTAGTGCCAGCTCAGAAAACTACAGCAGTGGCTGGTTATGAACTCCTGGTTATGAACTCCTCCCAAAATGCTTGGTAACAGAGACAGGAGTACTCATATTTTCACAGAGGAACATGAGGAGGAAGGTAGCCAGAAACTGTGAAAAAGAAAGGCAAAGGAACTCTGCAGTGGCAGCTGAGAGAGCAGCAGTACTGTCGATATTTTGGCTTCTAAGGTGGAAGTCTGAATCCTGTCCTTCCCATCACAAAACAGCAGCACAGCTATCGTGGAGACAGCCCTGGCAAATTAAGATGTTAGTCCCCACCAGCAGTTAAACTACCACAGGAGATTACATTGAAAACAGCCAGGCTATTTTAAATTGACACTTCAGGTATCCTGTTCTCATCTGTTTTGGTTTTGAATCAAAACAGATTAGAAACATTCAAAGAATCTGTTAACAGCAATTTGGCTGCTCAGAGAGCAGAATCCAGTTCAGTAGCAGAAATGAAAAATTGTTCCAGCTATAATATGAACAAAATTCTGTGAGCCTTCAGAAATGGAAAATAAAAACTAACACACTGAGTGGAAATTTTCCTCATCTCAATACTCTGAGCAAAGCATGTAGTTTTCCTGGAAAGCAAAACACACAGGAGAAGATAACTTCTGCAATCCCAACTCACTTAAGACACTTTACATAATGATGACAAAGGCCTCTCTGATGTTCTGAGATGACATCCTAGAAATCCCTCCTAAGTCTGCTCAGCATAGGCCAGACATATCATTAAGTGAGAGCAGGGTCACTATTTTATTAAAAGAATTGTCACAGAGGAATCTGTTGACTGTCTATTTTAAATGCAGTAGCAGAGACTGTTCAAGATGTGAGAGATATGATGTGGTTGTCTCTGTTGTCCAAGTGGGATAGTACTGAAGGAGAATTCAAGTTAGAAAGGACCTCAGGAGGTCCCACAGAGTAAGGCCAGTTAGGAGATCAGACCTGGCTCTCCAGCACTTTATCCTGCTGGAAGTTTAAAAATTCTAGAGATGGAGACCACACAACGTCCCCAAACAATCAATGTCAGTGCTTTCATAGAATCCTTGTGAAGAAGCTGTATCCTTGTGCCTGTACTTGAGGAGCGTTCAGAATTCCTGCCTCACTCAACAGCAGCACTGCTGCAGAGTTCTTGCAGAGTTGACACCCTGCAGCACAGGGCTAATTTCAGCCTTATTCTCTCAGATATTGTCATCAGCATAAAGCAGCCTTTAAATATCCTTTGTTCACAGTTCAAAATCTCTGTTCCAGGAAGGAGTAAATTATCCAGGCATACTGAGAAGAACCAATTTCACAACTTATAGATTCTTTATGACAAGTGTACAAAATATAAATTTGCCTTAGGCTACACCTGACGCAAATACGTGGGTAGAAATGTTATTTAGGTACTAAAATAGGGAGTTCAAGCAAAAGCATGGCACCTCACAGGAGTCTTTCTTGCTTACTTTCTCAGCAATTTGTCTAAATGGAATAAATTTTCTCCTTTTATGCTTATGCCTTTTACACAGAGCTTCTTTGATATAGAGGACATGTATGAGAATAGAAAATGATAATATTTTATTTACTCATTGTACAGAGAGGGGAAAGGCTTTCAAGATTGTAAATATTGGTCACATTTTAGAAGAAAGGATTTTCAATCTTTAGAGAGATTACATGATTTCCCAAAGTCTCCTAGTGAGATAATGGTTGAAACAAGAACAGAACTGCGTTGCTTCACCCAGTATATCTAGTTGTAACCCATCCCCCGGTTTAATTCCTTTCCTCTAATATTAGATATTAAAAGTTAACAGGCTCAGAGAGTAATGACCATGTTCCTGGAGCAGAATCCAATGAAGATGACTTAATACATAGAAACCATTCCTGGATGAGGAAGGCTCTGAGACACAAGGGGTTGGGAGACAAGGAGAGGACTAAGGTGAAGCATAATCAGTGTTTCCATTCTTCCCTAGCCTCCTCTGGATGCCTCTGGATAACAAACACCAGGTGAGATGATCTTTGGCTTGACCAGTACAGCTATTTATAATTTACCTTCATATATTTGCCAAGCATAGAGAATTTGATAAATCACTAAATCACCAACAAAGGAGATAGTGCTGCAGAAATAACGTAGTGGGAACATTTGGCTATGGGGATATCACAAGAGGCCAACTGTTTAAAGGGTTTTTCCTCAGATTCCTAGACTTTTAGAGTTACTATAACAACACATCAGCAGAGCCTAAAAAATGTTTTCCCTCCTTTCTTTCTTATATATGCACAGGACTGAAGTGTTTTAGAAAATCTGATCTAACTGAGGAACCTCTGAGCAAAGAATAAGGTTGACCAAAGCTGGCAAGCTGACCAAGTTGCCAGTCTCACAGACAGGGCCGTATTGCACTGCTTGGTCACTTAATTTTCATAAAAGGCTTTTAGCCTTGCATCCTAATTCCCAGGATCCTCAACAGCAGTGGAGGTTTCTACCTAGATACAGAGGAATTCACTGATGGACAGCTTTAGACAGTGAAGAAAGAGCATCTTCATTCAGCAGCACTGGGAAAACTTGGAGCCAAGAATGGCCCAGAATAACAACTCCATAGGGACAGGATTTGCATGTTAACAAGGGGGGGGGGGTGCAGAAGCTTTGTCTTCAGAGCAGTTTTGGCCTCTGAGAAACAGGGTGTTACTCTACACTTCTGATTACATGTGGGTCATACCTATGTGCCAGGGATGGCAATGTTCTGACATGTAGGGAAATCAAGATGCTACTGAATATGCAATCTGATTATTTTATGGTGTTTTAAATACAATATTCCAACAAATAGCTGATCCTACTAGAAACAGGAGAGGAAACACATGAGAGGCTGCCTACATTATTGAACTGCTGTGGAAGCTGCAATGAATTGTCAGAATACAAACAGTATTTACCTTCTTCCTGGCCCTTCTCTAACATCCAGTCTCAGCTGTACATTTGTTTAAGCTCCATGGCTTGGCTCTGATGACAGCCATGTAACTCACATAGACAGAAGAAGCCACGCTGCTGGAATAGACACAGTGCTGACCTTTCCCTGTGATAGTTAATTCTTATACTTGGGAGAGCCTTACTTGCTATTTTTTACTGTCTTAACCTATTGACCAGAAAGGCAGTCTTTACAGATAAATCAACTGATGCTTTAAGGGGGAGTTCGTTGCAATATTATAACAAAAACCTCTAACTGCTCTTAGTGCAGTTTAACACTCAGGTTAATCAGTTAAGAAAGAGAGAAGAAAAGAAATAGGCTATAAAATAAGATACATTACTAAAACTCACTGTTCTTGTGTTTATTTAAAAAAAAAAAAAATGCACTGCATTTGTCTCCTGCCCAGATACCGATCTAGCCTCGGAACTGAAAAATACATTTTTGAGACATCTTATTTGATGTCTTTCTGGCTGTGTTATATATTCAGAGCAGATTGTCTGAAGTAAAGAACAAAGGCTGTGTAATTTGAACTTTAACTCATACTTCACAGGTCGATGCCTCACTCAGCCTGCAAGAAAAGGCAATTATTGCACTGGAGTTAACACTATTATAAAAGGGGGTCAGTGACACACCATTTCATTTGCAAAAATATGTGCAGTAAAAAAAAACTAAACTAAAAATAATTAATTTTCTTAAAAACACCATGATTCCAACCCCCTGACTGAAGAACTGTTCAAAAGCGTAAAGGAACACACTGACATGCCATTAGCTGCTTGAAATTTTACCCTGAAGTTCTTCTGAATACAGTTGTGATTGAGCCTTTTTTTTAAATTTTAATACAACCTTTTTCCCCTCTCTGTTGCTAATTAGATGCTTTTCTTTGACAAAGATTTTAGATAATGACAGCTTCAAAACAAATAGAGTGACCTATTCCTAAGTAATGTTAATTTAATCTTATCCACTTTTGGTATCTTCTGTTTTTAACAGTGTCTGCTTTCGGGCTTGGAAGCAGTTGCTGTGCCTTTTGGAACAGGTAAATTGCTCCAGTGAGGGACAAGTTAGTCCTCTCATTGTGAGACTGGAAGGGAAAGGACAGAAATCTCCTTTCAGCAGCCCGTGCCTGCAGCGGAGGCAACCACCCCAGAACACAGCACAAAATGTGGGGTTTGGTGCAGGCAAGCATCCCTCAGCTGTTCCCATGGGACATTCTTTTCCTTGAAGTCCCTGAAATGAAGCACATCCTAGAAACGTTTATGGATTGTGGAAATATTTGACCTAATGTAAGAGGAGGGAAAAAAATTCTCACTCGCAACTCCCCGGCTCAGCCTCATTTTGCATTTTCACCTGTTAATCAGAGTGAGGATCAAAACACTTAATTGAAGCCTTTGAACAAAAATCAACTTGTAAGCCAAGGCATTTGCTCATGCTTACCCAGGTCTGCCCCAGTCTGCCATAAAGCACAGCTTTATTTATCAGCACAGACTAATTAGCTGCTTGTGCTGTGTTCAGCTCTGAGCAAGGCAAAGAAGAACTGCTAGAGACACATTGCAGCAAATGGAAAAGCAGCTGGGGCAGTTACACAAATTCACCCACTGTGGGAAAAGAAAAGTTTAAGCCAGTAAACGCAGTATCAGACAGTGCTTGACCTTTGGAACCGTGTGTCAGCCTTGGTGGGAAAACAAATATTCCACTTTTCATTAACAGGCAGCTCTTCTACATGTGAACAACAGGCCATTGTGCCACAGGAAAAAGAAATCGCCTGAACATCTTACATTAATCCTCCCCTGGGGGTGGGTACAGGGAGAAATGGGACCTGGGGGCACACACACACAAGAAGTCCCCAAAAGATCAATGTTGCCGTTGCTTTCTTTAAATAAAAAGATAGTAAAATCACTGTAACAAGTTCAGTTTTAGGTTCTGGGTTCCAGGAGACTCTAAAAGCAAGGGTGTTTGAAATATTTAAACTTACTACGTGTGTATAATCATATAAAAGATGTGAGGGTGGAACAATAGCTAGAAACTAAGTGATGCAATACAAAACCCTGGGCAAGGATAGCACAGGAAAACTGCCTAAAAACAACATTATCCTTGACTCTCTTTCCCTCCCAAATTTTTTTATTAATTTGCAGCTAACGACCAACATCACAAATGCTGATTTCATTTGCAATATTGTTTTGGAAGGTCAAAGACTGCACACAAATAGCTTAAGGTGAAATGAACATAAGAATGTTACTCCAACTCTAATACATCTGCTGAAATGTAGTTAGACACTGAATTGACTCTTCTCTATTTAGAGGACACCAAACACTGTGTGGTGTCAGGATAACTAATCATGCTGTATTATTAATCAGGCATTTAAAAAAAAAATCCTTTACCTGCATCTTGATAAGAAAACTACTTTAAAAATTATATTAACCAATATGTCCCTGTTGTCTTATCATAGGAAATAAAGCAGTTTACTTCTGAAATCAAGCATAAAATGCAAGTGTCTCAAATGATTAGTTGGCTGTATATAAAAAGGAATGCATGTCTGTTTATATTACTTGGTAAGTTATATGTATGCTCTGCAGAAACCATATTAAGAAATCAAATCAGAATATGACAGCTCTTGAACTGATCTCATCTCACATCTCCTAACTGCAGACAGGCCAACCTGCTTGATCTAGAACATTCCAAACCAAGCCCCTTTCTTAGACCCCTCTAAATCAGGTAAACCAAGGATGACACCCTGCAAGAGTGTTCCAGCAATAAAATACACAGGGGAAAAAATGAACCTTCTGCCCAGTTTTTACAACAGCTGCAAGGAAAGGAACAGAGATAAAAACCTGCCTCAGTATGCAGATGCTGCTGAACACTGACTGTTCTGGTTTGTGTAACTGCAGCTCCTGCAGTGTTTTGTGTCAGGGGCTTCCCTGCCTGGCAGTGCTCATTAGGAGACTTTATATCAAGGCACTGATGCTCTCCATCTGTTTTGAGCATATTGCTGGCGTAAATCAGCTTAAAGCGAGTTCATCCACCCCTCTCAAGACGAGGAGAATCCTCATTTGGCACAGAAACATCCGTTCTCCTGTGGTCCATTTCCAGGAATGGAAAGCAGCTTAGAAAGGAGGCAAGCAGCTGACTGCAGCGTGCCAGTGTGTCACCTCCTGCCTGCAATTCTCCACTGTGGGCCAGTGGATCCACACCTCTCATCTCTCAGCAGAGAGGATGTTAAGGTGCTTTTACTCTTTGTCACTAGGTATCTCTGATATCTGCAGTGCTGCCCTCTGTGAAACTGACTTGTGTAAGTCACCCACAACAGAAAAGTTACTTGCAGAGTTTTTGTAGCTATAGTAAGTCTAACTTTTGCCCATTTACAAATCTACAAATCCAGTTAAATCACGCTACATCACCACACAGATCAAAACCTGACATAAAAATATAACAACAAGCAAAGACCCTACTTTGAATTTGATGAATTACAAGAATTCTTGTCCTACCCTACACCTTTTAGATTTGTTGCTTGATTTTAAACTGAGACTTGAAGGAAAGCATGCAGAAAGAAAATCCACATGGAATTGTACACTTTCATTCATATCCTATCCACTAAAGAAACAACACAGCGCTCCAAGGAGTGCTGCAAAGGACCAAGGCCACAGCTTCAGCAGCTAAAGGAAAGGATTCATATCCTCTCTTAAGGAAGAGCTGGTTTTAAGGCTTCTTTTCAACAACTTTTTTTTTCTAATTTTTAGTTTTTTAAAGGTGAAGAACTATTAAAGACTACCTAAACTGCTACTAAAAGTTTTGGGACTAAAAATGTGAACGTTTTGTCAAGCATCATAAAATTTAAGCCAAATCAATGTGGCTGTTTGTACAACATTTCAGAAAAACGTATTGAAATAAAATATTCATGATACAAACCTCTGAATTGGATTGTTGGCAAAAATAGTCCAAAAGCATATTTTCAGATTTTTGCATGTAAACATAAGTTTTATTTTCTAAATTATGGTATTTTGAAGGAGGAAGATTTCCTGTCCACTTCAATATTTCTGGATCATATCAGACTTAGTACAATTGCTTTGATATTTATAAAAGTAAACTGGAAAGATGTGTAATTCCCCTGAAGCTGAAAACAAACACGCTCAAACAGAGCAGTGGTGGGTGTTCTATCTTCTTCCACCTGCTGCAGAGGTAGAAGAAAAACCCTCCCTTCCAAAGTCTCCAGTCCACATGGATACAAACACTTGAGAGAGCACTTCTAACAGCCAGACCATGCTCTGTTTTACAAATAAGAAACTTGTCTCATTCAAGCATCTGTTCATTAAAGTCTCCAATATAGATTTTCCTTCAAAGAAAACCTTCATGCATCTACTACACTACTGCTTACAGAATTCCAATTTATACTTCAGGACCAGACAACAAAGCATGGTAATTTTTTTTCTTTAAAATCCAGTTCCCTTCTGTTTATCCTTTTATTGGGTATTTTTGACAGCAAATTTGAATTATTTCTTTTTATATGGTCCAGGCATGTATATTTATGAATAAGATTAATGTGATCAAGATGATTAATAACTTCAAACAGTTCTCATCCCTGATGAACAGCAAGGCAGAAATTCAGCAAGAGGCATTCCTAGTTTCCACGTGAGGCCTCAAGTTGAAGTTTAAATATTATTTAATCATTGAACTCTACACTGGGAAAAGTTCCATTGTAGGTAACAGATTTCATTTTATGGGTTTTTTTCCCCTGCCTATTTTTAGATTTACTTTTCCCCCCTTATCTCACTCTGTTTTCTGTAGAATATTTTGTGAAATCAGCTCACAACCATGCCTGAACTAACCTTTGGTGTTCTCACAGCTTGAACAATGTTTTCATAAGGTGTTTTATATCCATTGTTACCCCATAAACAATGCTGGGCCCTGCTATTCTGTCAGAATAAATCAGCATAAGCTCCTTGCCTACAGAACTAAACTGGCTTGCATTTGCCATAAAGTTGGCCAGCTCTGTATTTAGTGATATACAAATCTGAATCTAGCTGCCGAAACTTGGAGCTGCATGAAATGCAATGACCATGCAGAGACTTGATGCTTCTCAAACTTATGATTGATACAGTTTAACTCTCCAAGTTTGAGGTCTGAAAGGATCCTGATGAATTCAGATAAAACGTAACAAAAAAAAAAATAAACTCAGCATGATTTTCTGCCAAAAGCTATACAAAACTTTGAGTTTAATACAAGGTCAAGATAAAAATAAGCTTGACTTTTTACCAGTCAAGCTTATTTTCTGTCTCAGTCAAAGAAGAGAAGAAGGGAGACCAAAGCACACAGAAAGCATCCATGATAAAAGCAGGGGACCAGCTGGGGAGAAGAGCCCTTGGCATCACTCAGCCATGCTCCACTACAGCTGGAAATGCATAGAAGGATAAGGGATGGTGGCAGCTCTTCCCTGGCATGATACCTGAGAAGAGTAGCAGGGCAGGCTGTGCTGTCCCCACAGCAAAGGGCTCAGCTCAGAAAGAGCCACCCAAAACATGGGAGATATCAATCTTTTTATATCAATGCCAAGTGCTGCAACGAGCTTGTTTAGAGGAAGTGTCGGCCAGAGAAAGCCCTGGATTCCCACAATCTGTCGAGAATAGCAAAGACCTCAGACTGGAGAGCCTCAGAGCAACAGCTCTGGCAAGCAAGTGCCCAGGTTTGTAACAGGCTCAGCCCAAGCCCTTCTCACCATTTGCATTCCCATTCTGGGATCTCAGCCCTTGCTGCTGTGAGGAGCCCTGAGCCAGGAACCAGCTCTGAAACTCACACGTACAGAAAGACCAAGTGCAGAACTGATCACTGATATTCCAGGTGGTGCCTGGATCCTGGGGTTCAGTGAGCACAGACAGACCAGCACCCCAGCTGCTTCGTGTCCCACCACTGACACTTGGCACATCACAGGTGGTACCACCATAGCAAACTTCTGCTCTGAGATAATGCTGAGCAGGACTCACCCCTGAGTGAGAAATTTATGGTCTTTTTGTGCTTTCACAATCTCTTCAGCAGGGCCAGAGTAAATCAAGGAGAAACTGGAGTCATATTTTTACATTAGAATAAACATGGCATGTAGGGTTCCCCTGGCCTGGTTACACACACATATTCCCCCCCACCTATGATGTGAATAAACAGCTGTAAATAAAGATTTGCACTTGGAGGAAGCTGTGCTTCAGACCTTGAAGCACAATGTTTCCCTGAGCTTGGCAGTGGGCACACAAAGTTGTGGTCTAGCAGCACAATTTTTCAGGATCTGTATGTATCAGGTCAGCAAATGCAGAGGACAATGATACCAGGATGTACTGCAAAGAGGGCAAGAAGAAAAAAAAGTGAAAAAATGTAAAAGAAAGAACTTTTGAGGAAGAAACTTACAGAAATGGAGGCAATATGCACTTGAATGGAAAGGAACAAGTAAAAATTTGGGACTGTAAATGTGCTTCAAAAAGCTCAGTTAATATGAATTTTCATAGGCTTTAAAGAAGTGATTTAAGCAACTACCCCTGTGTTTGCTCCATCTTCCACTCCTCAATTCACATTTCTGTTTATGTAACCTCCCCTTGGCCACTAAAGTTTTACTGGGCCATCTTCTCTTCATACTGATTCGATGGGTTAAACACCATACCGATCCTACATATATTACATACTATCTGTAAGTTCATGTATATGCACACCATACTAGGTAAAAACAATATATGGAAAGCCTACCATTCCTCATTACAGAAATAACTTTTCAGCTCATTCCTGAGTATGTCACTGATGGAACCACATACAGAGACTTTATTGCTTCACTCAGCTCAATGATTTGTGTGAAAATTTTCCTTAAAAAAAAAATCACTTTGGATCTTTTCCATAAATAGCAGGTATTCAGAATACACAAACTGAAGAAAGTTGACAAATCTGCCATCAAGTTATAGAAAAAAAGGACTATCTGCTTCTTCATCTTTCTTGTTCTAACTCTTAACACTGTTTAATCTCGGAATTTTTTCAACAGCTGATAATGATAGTGAACATACTTTGCTATGAAGTTCTCAGCTGCAATTTCTTCAAGGTTATTCACAGTGCTTTACTGAATCATCTTTAATATTCGTTGATTAGTGCAGTGTAAAATTGATTCCTGACAGATCAGTTTCTAAAATGATCTAGGAATGGTCTAATCACAGGCAAGAAGAAACTTTCTAGGGCAGGCTCCAATTAAAATCAAAACAATAAAATCCTAGCTCCATACTTAAATGAAATTACATTTCAGCTTCTTACAAAAGCATGAATTGAAATTACATTTCAGCTTATAAAAAAGAATTATTTGGCAGATCAGTTTCTTACAATGGTTTCATTCCTAAATATTGTGTCATTCCGTGTTCTGCTACTACCAAACTATCAATAAAATCCTCATCTCTTATAATTGAATTTTAAAACTCTCTGTCTAAATGTGATCTTTTTATACCTTGCTCTCAAGTGGACTGCAAATCAACTTATCTTAGAGCTCAGTTTGGGTTCAATCAAAGCAAAACTTCAAGGATTGTATTTAAGGAGTACTGTGATTTAAAAGCTCATGGAGAAATGGCATCAAAATCGTCTCTGGCATTTGCAATTCTCCCAGCATTAAGGCTTGCATACATGTACTGGCCTAAATAAAAGCTGTAGCATCATTTATTTAGACTCCAAAAACAAAAATCTAAACTTTCTTGTGAGAAAAATTTGGTTCAATACATTTTCCTCTAGTATGAGTGGCAGCTTGAAAATAGATGTTATTCAAAGAATATAGGACTACTGGAGCAAAACCACTTCGTTCCACCGAGTTGTTTGCGAGCTTAAAAGAAGAGATAGATTGTATTTCTGCAGAATGTGGACCTCTTCTCCACAAAGAATCACAACAGGAAGGAAGCCCTCAGCATCCCACTCAAGAGGGCAAGTGCGTCTAAGTAATTATATGTCATTACTATCAGCAAAACAGCTCCAAAAAAAAGTCTTGCCAACTCTAATGCAGATGCAACCTCATTCTTTCTTACCACTAACTCTACAGCACAGAAAACCTTTTTTTTCAATAAGAAACAACCCACCTTTGGAATCCTAAAAAACAAATGAAAGGGAAAAGCATCACCTAACCACAGCAATAAGGATCTTGGATTTTTAGGGGGTGTTCATTTCACAATGAACTTCTTTACAACAGAAAGCTCTTTACCACAGTCCAAAAACAGACAAGGAAAACTGCTTCCTCAAAATCTGCTAACCACTTTGTCTCCTGCTTGTTATTCCCTTCATTTTCATGCTCGATTTGAGACTTTGTCCTGTACAAAGGAAGAAGATGCTTCTGGCAACAACCTGTCTTCGAATCCTGCAGAGACTCAAACCCTTCCTCTCCTGTCATCGTAATGACAAAGCATCAAAGTTTGATGGTGATGGCAAGAGACAAATTCTGTCTACAGAAATATAACTGGCTGCATATCTCCAAAGGAACTTGGTGTGTCGGGCTTATGTGACGAAATTTTGGCAGCAGGGGCTGCAGGGGTGACCTCTGTGAGGGGGCAGCAGGAGCTGCCCCACCTTGGGCAGAGCCAGTTCCAGCTGGCTCCAAAATGCACAGCTGAATAAGCAGAATTTGAGCCCATTTTCCCAAGTTTCCTCCATGGTCTGTATACCTTGATACATTCTACACACAGGAATAATAACCTTCTGTATTTCAGAAGAAGCAGCAGCATATTAAGATTCCAATATTTCAGGGAAGCTCTTTGCCCAACTAGATCCTGGCAAGAGTCAGTCTGGTGCTAAGTGAAAAACAAGCCTTTAGAGCTTCAAAATGTTATCTCTGGAAAATTGTAGAAAGAAGAATGACATCAGTGAGAGTAGTGCAGATTTTCAAAGGAGAAGAAAGACCAGAGCCTAGCACAGTTTTACAAAAATTATATACACACCTGTGGTTTCTACCTCCTCACAAAATCGCATATTTTCATTCTTTCCAGCAGTAGGGATCACAAATGTGAGCATCCTTCCTACCACATTAGTAGGAAATCAGCTCTGAGGAGGCAGTGGCAGATGCACCATTAAAAATGTGAACTCAAGTGCTGGCCCCAAGCTGCCCCTGGGTTGTGGCGCTGAGGTCTCCCATAATTAGTGATGAAGCAACTTTCAGATCACTGGGAGCACTTCTACAGCAAAGCAGGTGGGGAATTCAGTCACCTCCCTGCTGCAGCAGCCCTCTTGTGAGAGGGCAGAAAGGAGCCCAGGCAAAGACTCCTTGTTCACCACAGCATGAAAAGGGCCCTGCTTTATTCCTCTTTACAGCTCAGCCATCCTGACTCCAACCATTCCCTGACTCTGGATGCAGCAAGCTCCTGCTGGAGGTTTCCCTTGCAGCCTCTGACTTTATGTATAAATCTACTGAATGAAGGCTTTTACCTGGTGAGAATGTGACTGCAGGCTCCAACAACAGGCTCTGACTGCAGCCCCAGACTGACCTCACAGCAAGGATTCTCTCTCTCCAGGATCCTTCTTCTTCATGATGCTCAAGGTTCCTCCTCCTCCATGGTTTCCCTCCCCAGCTCACCCAGTCCCTTTTATCACATTTATCTTTATTGGATACAGCTGGGACTCATCAGGGGCGAGGCTGCATTGGGTAATTAACACAGCTGTGACTGATCAGGGGTGAGGTCACCTGTATTCCCTTTCTCCTACACTCCCAGCATTTTTTCCAGGTTTCATATATACAGCAAGACACTCCCTCTGCACTGGCAAACAAACCCATAAACCCAACACTCACACACTGAGAAATCCTTAAACACTGCATCCTACTTGGAATCCCTGCTTTGTAAGTCTGTAAAAGTTCATTTGTGCCATGAATTGAAATTTATGCATCGAAATCAGAGTTTGAGGCACTGGGGCTCCTGAACTTCCATGCATTGTGCATGAACACCCTTTCCACAAACAATAACATTAAAATAAAGCCAAACCAAGAAACCAAATCTGAACTAGCAATGATTGCAAAAGGTCTATTAATGGCATTACCAGGAGAATTTCCAAATCAAATAAAGATATGCCAGAAATCTCACAGGATTTTTGGGTGTAGAGTTGATTGTTATTTTGTATGGGGGTTTTGGGGTATTTTTACAAGTCCCTTTTTATCCCTCAGGAACTTAAGCTTCCAGTCTGCTGAAAGAATTTCATGGCTTACAGGTACAGTAACAAAAAAGGCATTAGGTTTTGTAACTGGCATGGGAAGCAACTGAAGAAGCTGTATCATATCTTAAAGTGCCAATTTTAATGAAAGCTTGTCTCACCTCATCATCTTAATGACAGGTTGCATAATTCTCTGTCAAACCCCTCAAAATGTTGCCTGGCACTAAAAGCATGTCTCAGCTATCACTGCCTTCCACTTTGCAGGTAGTGATTTTTATTCTCATGTTTTTTATTTAGTCAGGACTCAAGTTTTTCCTGATTTTCTTTGTATAAAACACAACACCTTCAACCACCAGCAGATAGTTCCCTGGGCACATGTTCTGGAATAAAACATTTGAGTGATTGTTTTGATTTATTTCCTCTTGCTTCAGTCAGGTTTCAGGAATTGAGCTGCTTGTACTCCTACCCTGTGGGGATCAACTTAATGAATCTCTTTGTTCAATCTGTTTTGTGCATCCCAAAGTCAACGTGATACAGTGAGAGCCAGATGGGGGTTGGTGAGAGGGGAAAATGTCAATCAGTTCACCAATAGCACTCAAGTATGGACTGTACAGAAACTGATTGGACTGTCTGAAAGTTATTTTATGCCTCTGTCTCCTGAAAATAATACCCCAGTTTCAGTTCCACTGTTTTGTCACTGCACTTGCTCCTACTGAAATACAAATACACACATTTACAAATAATTTTCATTGTATATCCATATTTTTCTAGAAAACATATTAATACACTTTAAATTAATTCATGTCCTCCTCACCACACTTGAAATGAAAAATTGCAGTTTTTCAGATACTTATTTCCTTGATTACAGGTTGGAGTTGGGATATGGGTGTGTAGAGGCCCAGAGAAGCTGACTTTAGGCGTGGGGTGGACTGTGGAGCTGCATCCCCACCACGGCTGAGAAATGCTCTTGAGCTTCTCAGAATCACTGTTCCTGGAATTAACAGGTGTCCAAAGAGCACCCGGTTTTTAAAGCACCAGCCTTGGAAACTTATTCACACCCTTGTAGTTAGTTCCTGGAGAACAGTACAACACAGCAGAGCACAAAAAATGAGGCCAAAAAGTGGCCATGGAGGAGGATTAAGACCCCCAAAGTCCCCCAAAGCCTCTGACCCATTTCCAGAAAGGCCTGAAAGAATGGACTGTGAGTGACAACTAATTTGGACAGCAAGTGAAAAATCTGCCCACAAATATCTGCCAAGCCTGGGCAGCCTCCTCAGGACTTACCCCGGACATCTCAGCCAGACCAGCACAGCTGGATTGATGCTGGCACCAGGACTGACATCCCTTCAGCTGGACTGACATTGGAACCAGCACTGGTGATCTCTCTCTTCCTTTTTTTTCTATTTTCCTTTCTTTTCCTCCCCCTCTTTAGTCCATCTCTTCCTTTTTCTCTCTCCTTTTACCAGTAATCCAAACCCCACTGCTGCGTGCTTGCACATCAGCCAGAGACTAAGACACCAATTTCCATGCCAAGGGTGTAATTTATCAATAAAACTTTCTGATGGTTTGTGGCCCCTCTGATTTTTGTCGTTCCTTTCAATCATGAGCATTTATGAATCCAAGGTTTTTCCTTCCCCTCTAAGGGTGGGTGGTCACAGCGCTTCAAGGAGCTGTTATCAAATGGACAAAATGTGGCTAGATGCTGCAAGGCATGGAAAAATGATGTTTTCTGAGCTTCCCCAGCCCTTGGTTTTTATTCTGAGTACTTGTAAAGGTACTATGAGAATTGCCTCTCTTCTTTACATTAGCCTGAGCTGAGGGGAGGGAGGGGATTAGTGTGGAAAGGCAAGAGCAATGGAGAAAAAATAAGACAAAACTTCCAATAGTAAGCACCTCCAAACAGCTGGATGTATCCAGAGCTGTAACTGTTCTTACTCTGTTTCTGAGCCCTTAAAAGCAGGAGCAATAGCTCAGGTACTAAGCCACTCTTAAGTATTAAGCATATTTATTTCAGCTTTGTGCCAGAAGCTACTCAGAATTAATAGCACTTTTTGCTCATGGCAATTTGTTTTTTATTTATTTTATTACTTTATGAGTAAATTTTTTCTTAATAATTTTCTCTGCAGGGAACAGGAAGACATTTATTTCCACAACGAGCATTTCTCTTTCCTGGGGGTTCTAACAGTTACATTAAAAAAAAAAATAGGACTGAAAAAAAAAAAAAAAGAATGTAAAAAGTTTTAAAATAAGGATATATACACTCCTCTCACTGTGAAATACCATTTTTTTTCCCCCAAATACTGACAGCGAATTGGTTCTTTTAACTCCCAGGCATTTCAAGAACAGCATGAGACTTGCAAAGGCAAGAGAAAACAATACAGAATAAAAAGTACTGATTAACTTGTGGTGGCTCATTGAGTCAGAATGTGGTTCCCTACTGTGCTGTCTCTAAAAATCTTAAATCATCTTTCCCTTCCAGAAGCACAAAGAACAATTTGATCTCTCAAGGTAACAAAGTTAATTCCTTCAATCCAAAGTAAAAGTTTTTTAAGGGTGGAGGACCTTGTTAAATTGCATTTTTAGCTATAAAATCTAATTAAAATGTCCACCAATATATTACTTAACATAGGTTTGGGGGTTTTATTCCTTTTTAAGACAGTCAGACACAGCTATTTCTTACAAAATAGTCCCACAGGTTTATGCTAAGAAAATACTTTCTACTTGAGCCTACTTCATTGCTTTACTCCTGGCTCCAGTTTTAATTGCCCACATGAGAAGGTGTTACCATCAGCATACTTGAAGCATCACCACAGAGAAACAACATTCTCTCTCAGTTTTTCACTATCTGTTGATTTCTTTCACTAGAAGTTGCTAAAATTTCCACCTATTTCTTGAGATCATTACTACTTCTGAAAAAAACGGTGTTACTACTTGAATTACTTTATTACCAGCATAATGAATAAGGGATGGGATGACACACAACATGGAAGGACAAAACACTTGGAGACACTTCCACTACATTTTTCCCAGAAGCAGTCCAATGATTCTTTTTCCTTCATTTTTCCTTTGTTCCTTGATAACATGTTAAGAATTTCCATTTGGAAACCACTAATATAGTCACTATTTCACCAAATCATTCTATTCAATAGGGTTTGGGATTTTTCCATAGCTGTTCCAGCCTTTTCCCCAATTTTAGTCTTTTCTCACTACAAAGGTCCTTCTCTTCACTCACTGTGGTTGTCTTCACTCTCCTTCAGGCATCTGAGCTTTGAGGAGTGTAATGCCAGCTCCTTTCCTGTTATCTGGTAGATGCAAGTGACCTGTCATTTTTGAACTTATGCTTTTGTCAGTGCATCTCTTTACATTCCCATTGTCGTTCAAATCCTGTCTTTTTGAGTCCAGCAGACTCCAAAATATTCAGCTGATGTACAAATTCATTCGTAAGGTTTTCTTTACATCCTCTACAGGGTCAATACAGGAGAATGAAGCCAGAAAGAATAAATACAAGTTTCTCTGGATGTTTCCAGACTTCCCTGCAGGTTAGAGATATTTTATAATAGATTTTCCCCTTTGCAGTAGGGTTACAGACTTCAATGACCAAATCCTGCCTTTTCCATGTTGCAGCTCTCCCTTGCATGTCACACATCATCTCTTGGTGTGCACCCAGCTTTGCTTATCTCAGAGGGTTTACTCACAGCATAATACTCTACAAACAGGGGCCCTGAACTCAGGCCCTAAAATAACATAACCCTAATTAGCCCAAATGCTGAAGAATGAAAGGAGTTTCCAAAGTTAGCTGTCGTCAGCCATATCAGGAGACAGAAATGGCAAACGTTTGGCTTGGGAATAAGACATCAAAGCACCAAAATATTAAATTAAACCTTGTTGTGCTTTGGTAAATGTCAACAACTACCCCAGTGGGAGAGCGACAGGCCTCTGGCAGAGGAATTCAGTATAAAAGAGCAGATTTCAAAAAAGAACCTGGTTTACTCTTTAAAAGGAGCTGTCAACACAAGTCACAAAGGATGACAGACAGAAATGAGATTAGGAACAGTCTTTTAAAAAACCCCATCATCCTAGGAAATCAACAGGAAATAACTAATAAATCAACAGGAAATAACTAATAAATGATAGTCTCTGGGATTTAGTGTTCTAATGCAAACCTTCTGTCCTAATTTCATTAAAAACAATTAAGATATTTAGCACTTTGGGAAGACACAGAAGCAGCATTACTGCCTTGTGTCTTATCCTTCAATATAATAAAAAAATAACTTCCTATGCAAAATATATCTCCGAACTAAGGATATCTCAAAGAAAAAGGCATTAACAACACTGTAGCCTTTATCCTTACCATTATCAGGACAGTCAGTTTATGTACAAACACTATATATGTAGTAAATAATATATATATATATGTCAGTGGAGGATTTATGGGGTGCAATATACATAATGTGCAATATACATAATCTAGGTCAAGTATCTTCTGTACAAGTAGCATTTCATAAAACAATGCAGAATGATAAGCAAAAATTATGTATCTAATTTATTTCACTACTTCAAATCAGAACTCACAACAAATCCCTTTGAGTTATTGAAATCTCCACAGAACATGAGATTTCTGGACCTTGTTATCATCTTTCCACCCAGTAAATCTACACTGACATCCATAAATACATAAAAGCTACTGAGCTTGAATCTAATAACCCCGAACTACATAATGAATTTCTACCTTTTCATTTAACTCTGCATTTCCAAAAAGGCTGCTATATCTAGGTTTCTACTATAGACTGACTTGTGTAATATATTAGTGGAGTTCATTAAAATAAAGACTGCTTAGCTAAAATATATGCTTAAGATATATATCCCAATAGCACCTATAATTGACTACTACATACCACACACAACTTTTGTATCACATGTTTTTATGAGACAGAGCTGTTCTCATTGTGAGCAGATCAAAACCAGCCCAGTGCAAAGATGATTTAAGTCCACATAAAGGGAAAGACC
The DNA here is from genome assembly GCA_013401135.1 of Cettia cetti. Taxonomy (NCBI): domain Eukaryota; kingdom Metazoa; phylum Chordata; class Aves; order Passeriformes; family Sylviidae; genus Cettia; species Cettia cetti. Next base: position 82,585 of record VZUI01042332.1, on the reverse strand, counting down.
TTTTCTGCATGACTAGCTGCCAGTATTTTTGTACACATATTTACCCACAAAAACACAGTACAAGAAGGAAAAAAACAAATCACCTTGAAAAAGATTCACTGTGTGGAATTTACGACTGGTCGAGTCCAAGACGAGCACAATCCAGATCCTGGAATAGTCCAGCTTATTGAAACAATAATAGGAAAATCAGGGTTGCTGAGGACACTAACTAGAGGGTCTGTATATAAATACTAAATGCACTGAAGGTATTTATTGACATAGGAATACCACAAATTAGGGGCCAATAATACATAATCTAAATGCACAGCTTGTTATTTATCCAGTAAATGCACTAATTTTGAGAGGTTAAAAAACACAGGCTCTGTCAGCAGGCCCCACAAGCACATCTCTGCACACCAGGGAGCCCACTGAGAGAGGCTACGTGAGTGAGAATTGTGTGCCTGTATTAAAAAAGGCTTTTTATAACAGTCCCTACTCCCAGCCAGTCACAAATTCACAACTAGTGCAACTCACCCATACTGCATCTAAAAGTTGTTCTGATTTACAAAAAGCATTTACCACTTACATATTGTTTTGAATTATGACTTCTTTCTACTTACACTTGCAATACCTGATAATAAAATTAGTTATTTTCATAGCACTGAACCAAGACTGTTTTTGCAGTGATGCTTAATTAGGTGTTAATCTTTCAGATTAGCCAGCAGATCTTTGAAACAATCAAGCTGGAGATGAAATAAAAGGTGTCTGAGATAACACCAAATATCAGCTCTCACCCACCATCAGGTAACAACTATCAGGAAGAAAAAGTTCTACCTATGCAAGGCATTTTGTGTGCACTAACTTGTTCACTTCATTTTCAACTAAGTGGGGGTTTTTTGCTTTAATTAACAGCAGTGCTTTATTGAGGGATTTTTTCCTTTCATTGTATAAGAAGTCCCACAATCATTTTCAGTGTGAGATCTGTAGGAAGAAGTGACAGTGGTAAGTGCAGTGCCATCAATATATCAACCTATGCAGCTGCTTCTATGTGCCACCACACAGAAGAGCAAATGGCCTTTTTATCCAGCTTAAAGTTGAGCCAGGCTGCACATCTAAATATATTTTGCTTTCATTTCCTCAGGCTGTCAACTTCAAAGGATGAACTGAGGCAAACAAAAAGGGACAAGCAGTAGTGGTAGCCTGTTACATTACAAAACACATACCTCATACACAAGACCTGGTAAAAGGAATGTCATCAATGCAAAAGAACATCAGCTAAATAGCACTGAAATTGCTAATTTGGGCAGACATATGGTTTTAATGAGGCTGGAAGAAAAATCCTTTCCTACTGGTGTAGTTGAAAACTATGAGCTGAGAAACAATTACTTAATCTGAAATGAGATTTGTTACATAAATCTGTATAGAGCCATTGCTAAAGGATTTCCACTTCTTTACCCTCTGCTAGTTCTCTTACATCAGCCTTCTTAGGGAGCTCTTAGAATAGAAAAATAATAATGTCAGGATAATTATCAAATTCCAAGGACTTGGAAAATGCCCTTCTTCCTCAGATACCACTGATTTTAATTTTAATTCTTGGGTTTGCTTCCTTTTCTCATAAACGACAATCAATTTGCTGAATGAGACCTTTCCTTGTCTTTTCAAATTCCAGAGAATTTTTGCTAATTATAGCATTCCCGGTGCAGAGAAATGTGTTTGCACTCTCCAGACTAGAAGTTCATCCTGGAAGAGGAGGAAACAGGAAAAGAGAAGGGGGGCAGAGGGGTTGTGTGAAAGAAAGAAAAAGATGAAAAATCCTCACAGTGCAGGACCAAGTCAGCACTCCAGCAGAAGGCTCTGTGAGAAATTCTGATGCACCCTGAAAATAAAATAAAGCTCTTGGAGCCACACAAATTCCAAAAGCTTATGCTAACTGCCTTTGGTCCAATAAAATCAGCAGCATCTCTCTTAAATGAAAGCAAATTTTTTGCAAATGACTGAACAATTTCACTTCAACAATTTATCTGCCTGGTGGATAAAGAATCGGCTGGATGCTCACACATGAGGAGTAGTGGTCAGCCAAGTGGAGAGAAAGTTAAAAGTGCTGTTCCTCAGGGGGTGATATTTGAACTGTCACTGTTTAACACCTCTGCCAGCCAGCTGGCTAAATACAACAGGCTGTGCTGCAGTGGGCAGGCTGCAGGGCAGGGATGCCATCCAGAGGGACACTGACAGCCTGGACAGGCTCAGGAGATCCTCACAGGGCCAAGAACAGGGCCAAGAGCAAGGTCCTGCACCTGGGCTGCACAGTGCTGGGCTGAGAACGTTTGAGAACAGCCCTGAGGAGAGGGAATTGGGGGTGTTGGCTGACAGGAAGCTCAACAGGACCCAGCAATGTGCACTCCCAGCCCAGAAAGCCAAATGTGCCCTGGGCTGCATCCAGAGCACCGTGGGCAGCAGGGCAAGGAAGGGGATTCCAGCCCCTCTGCTCTGCTGAGATCCCACCTGGAGCCCTGCATCCATCTCTGGGGCACCCAACAAAAACAGAATGTGAACCTGTTGGAGCAAGGCCTCAATGATCAGAGAGCTGGAACACCTCTCCCATGAGGACAGGCTGAGAAAAATGGGCTTGTGAAGCCTGGAGAACAGAAAGCTCCAGGGAGATCTCCTTGTGGCCTTCCAGTACCTAAAGGGGGCCTGAAAGCAGCTTTTTGCAAGGGCATGCAGTGATAGGACAAGGGGGAATGACTTTAAATAAAAGAAGATAGATTTAGATTAGGTATTAGGAAAAAATTCTTCATGTGAATGTGAGAAGACACTGGAAGAGAACCTGGAGCAGCTGTGGCAAACCCATCCCTGGAAGTGTTCAAGGCCAGGTTGGACGGGGCTCTGAGCAGCCTGTTTCAGTGGAAGGCAGAGAATTTGGAACAAAATGATCCTTAAAGGTCACTTTCAACCCAGCCATTTTATGATTCCATGAAATGCAAGCTGAACCATTCCTTGTTTCCGTGAATATTATGGTCAGAGAAGTGTTACCCCTCTTTACAAAATAAGATGAAGAAAGATGAAATATCCTTGTGAATAAAAATGACATCTTAAAGGGCTGGTGTTGGTGATCTTTAGGCTGCCTTGTGATCTTTTAAGAAATCTTGTGAGAAAATGAGGAAATTATTGAACACTCATAAAAAGATAAGGTCTACAGGGCAGAAGTTCCTCCTGCCTGCTTTGACAGGGGACAAGAATGCCAGGGCCATTAAAAAAAAAAATCCATGACAGCAGAAGAGGATGTTTACAGCCCTCTTCCCTGATAGAATACCACCAGAGAAAAAAAAAAAAAAAAAGATCAGCAACAGGGTTTTGAACTCTGATGAGGTTCAGACAAGGCAATTTCTATATATTGCTCTGTGTGTTAGGAAAGAGGCACCAAAAGTTGGTTCCAGGCAATACTGAACTAGAAAGTCAACTTAAATAGAATGAAAAACAATTATCCACCTCCTGCTGCCACCTTATCCATGTAAAGACACCCAGCATAGCCCTCCATCTCCTTCTAAGCTCAGAGAGTTTTGCACGAGCAGCATAAATGTGTCATCCTTTTTTGGTGATGACAAATTGGTGTTTAGCCAACTATCACTACCCAGCAGGTTTCTGCAGCAATCTTTTCAAATTTTCGCTTTAATTTCAAGTGATTTCTCCCATTTATTATGTTCCTTTTGAGTTATAAGTTAAGAAATTAATAAAAAGAACATATTATACCTAGGACAGACCTCTGACATCACATATGCAACTTTATTAGAGTAACTAGAATAGTTATTAGCTAGGATAGTTTGAATAGTTCAATAATTAGAATTCAGTAGATGGAATGATTCACTAAAGTTTAATAATTAGAAGAACAATTCAATAATACCGTAGTAAGAATAATTAGAAAATTAAAGTAACTTTTACTTTCAGTACTTGCAGTTATGCATAGTCAGGTCCAGGAGTGCACATTATTTTGAAGCTCTTGATATGATTGAGCTGAGCAAGAGCTCCAAACAGGAAAAGCAGCTGCTAGAACTCCTACACATAAATGGCATTTGTTCAAGGGATCCACTGCACTAACGGGGCCCTGGGCTGTGATTTTCAGTCCTTGCTGCAAAGAACTGTGTTGAAGAGGGAAAAAACCAAAATACCAACAATAAAAACAAAACAGAAAGGCAAGAAATAAAGTAAAAGTATTCTTTTTGGATATAATTTGTATTGATACTTCTAGCCATAGTTAGAAAAAATAAATAGAATGGCACTAGGCCTAGGGAAAAGAAGAAATTCATATATCAAAAAGTGAATTAATGATGCTACAACACCACAGGTGTTGCAGTAGCTGTATCTCTTAGAAAAATAATTTTAATGCCCTGCATATTTCTGCTGTTACAAATGCACCTTATTTATAATGTTCTATGGATTTTAATTGCATCCCTCCAGCTCACTGCTTTTCCTGGACTTAAAATTTACAATTTTTCTGTACCCTTCCTCAAGTACAACGCAACCCTGAGGCAAATGTACTTTTTCTATGGGCTTCTTCAGCACATGCAAGCATAGCACAGTGTCTTCAACCCAAGAAAAATTTTTTTGTCAAGGTCTGTGGGTGACTTTACCACAGCCTCCTCTGTCTGAGGGAAGCAGTGCACCCATTCCACAGCCAAAGCTGAGTCTGACATTCCACTATCTTTGCCCAAAAGTAATTTCCTACTTTGTTTCATCCAAGCTGATTTTTGAGGGGCCAATTTTCAATGTGGTGCTTCAAAAGAAAAAAAATTATCTCCTACACATTTAGCTGTTTTCTCTTTTTCTCCATTGTTTTCCTCTATTCTGATAAGAAAACTAATTAAAATAGCTGATTCCTTTAAAAAGAAGAGCTGCAAAGTTCTAAATAAAATGAACTTCACTAACTGCAAGCAGTGAAGTCAAAATAATTTTTGAAATGTGTTCAAAGAGCAAAATGGTTGATTTTGTTCTTAAGCCAACATAAAGCAGCCATAGGTGCAAGATGGTAAATCTGAATAGAACATCACCATGGCCCTGATCTTATGCAATATAGTCCACTCAGCTAAAGAAAAATGTGCCCTTCTTGAGAAGAAAACATTTTCTGCCATTTCAAGTATAGCAACATAGTTAAAGAGCAATGTGCCAAGCAAAGATGGCATAATACAGAGTTTTTAGAATAGAAAACCCAAGCAAAATGAAACACAATTTAGGCACACAATTCAATGCTCTTCCTTTGTCACACTTAAAAAATTCTATATATGTTGTGCAGAATAAATATTAAAATGCTGCTTTAAAAAAAAAAAAAGTTACTGAAAGGAAAACTTTCTTCCCACTCTCAGGAATGTCAGGCAACCTGTTGTGGCCTGTGCACAGACTGTAACACACAATCACTAATGACTGGTGAGTGGTTCCATATCCTCACTAATTTTTTGCCAAGTATCAAAGAAATTACTGAACTGAAAAGAAAGAGATTAAACTAAAAATTAACTTCATCCATCACTCTTTATGAGGCATGAAAAAAGTCTTCAGAGGGAATAAATCTTTGTATGGGAGACTACTGCTGTTGAGAACTTTCCATGCTTGAAAAGCTTGAATGCCTTAAAGCTTGTCAGCTCTTCTGTTGACATTTTGCTCTTTTGATTTAATTTCCTGTGCTGCTGTGTATAATATGAAATGGTGGCGAGCTGCTGCTGCATTTCAAAAATACCTTTGCTGTATAAACACTTCAGCAGTCTATTTAAATTCTTAGATATATTATTACTGGCCTGGAGCTCTTCTGAGTAGCAGTAATAGGCTTGAGAAACATGTTTATTAGCGCTGCTAACACACAGCAGTAATTAGCAATTTCAGCACTCTCCTCAGGCTCAAAGTGTTCTAGGAGTCTCAAGGAAATGCTTTTCTTGCAAAGCACAAAGATGAGTCCAATCTTTTTTCTTATTTGTAAGTGACATGACACACAAGATTGGAGTTAGATAAACAGGAGTGTTCTACAAACATGGACTAAAGGGATTTGCCGAGGCCACAGCTGGAATCACCAGTGGGGTCTGAATTCATTTTCCAGTTCCAGTGTGATTTTAAAGAATATTAATAAACAAACAAGCAAGCAAATAAAAAATAAGCATTATTCTTTCTTATCCTCTTGACCAGAGATCTCCATGCATGCAGTTAAGCATTCTTCTTGGGTTGGGTGATTGTAAAGCTGACAATCACAGCAGATATTCTGAATCTTTACCTGCACGCAGAAACTTTATTCTCAGAGAAAAGCCACAGATTTTTTGAACACCAGTGGTTCTTGACAGAAGAGGCAACCTAAGGATTTATTTCTGTGGTTGTCAAAGCAGACAGAGCAGTTTCCTAAGTAAAACACAGCTAATCCTCCTTACTGAAGAGCAATTCACAACTCATCCCCCTGGCGTCTTCGGAGCTTCACTGGGATGTGTTTAGCAGAGTGAAATGGGCTGAATTCACAACTTCGGCGGCTGCAGAGCCTGGCCTGTGACATCCAGTGCGTCTGCAACTCTGACTGAGGTCGGGAGCAGCCCAGATTCTCTCAAGAGTTACTGAACATCTAGTGAGAGGAGGACTGTCACAGAGTACCACCATCCACAGTTTCAGCAGGACTGATCCTGCCTGTGAGAAACTTCCATGGAAACGCTAAATTCAATTTTTCTCAACAGAAACATGAGAGTTAAAAGGCTTTGCACCCTCTCCAAACAAGAACTCCACTCTTTGTACACACTGTTCATTTCTTTCCCCTTGAACCCAAAGAAAAAGTTTACTCTAAAGACAGTATTTGTTTAATAAGGCTCCAAGATTAAATGTAATGATTTATCTAAAAACAGGTGCAGGCTTTGGGCACTTACTGTCAAAAGAGAAGTGAGGAGGTGTTCTTTAGCAGTAGGTTGTTTTGCACAAAGTTGTAAAATTAACTTTAGCCAAAGAAATTGAGTTTTCTAACAGCGTTTGGCTACAACAAGTGTCTCAATATACAAAAGCAGGTGAAGAACATCTGTTTGGTTTTTTTTACAGCACTGCTCCTGGCTTGTTTAAACCCCAAATTAATGACAAAACAAGTGCCCTTCTGTGCCCCTGGCCTCTGCTCAGGGTTTCCTAGGCTAACATATCCTAGCAGCAGCCACAGGATAAGTCCTTCAGATGCTTTAAGGTGCCCAGGACTGTGGTGACACAACATAAATGTCTGACAAAGCCACTCTGGGGTTATGCATAAACCTCAAGGAAACCATGACTTTACTGGGATAACAAATCTGGTTTTGTCAGTGCTCAAAAGAAAGTCTGCTCCTGAATTACACCTCCTGGCAGAAAAATGCCCAAAAGCAAAAAAAAAAAAAAAAACAAAAAAAAAAACCTTCTGCTCACGTCGCATCCAGATGGAAGATATATGGTTGTGGACAAAGGGATGGCTATTGTAAAGTGATGTGTGAGAAAAGCATACTTGAAACTAAGCTGTCTGAACAATCTAATTTTATTCAGCATTTTGAACCCACATTGCACCAGGGCTTGCTGGTGACTGAGCTATGAGGGAAGTACTGTGCTAAAAAAAGATATAAAATACTTTTTAAAAAATCCTTTTTCACAAACCACAGCAGTAAATTACAGGTATTTATAGCATTTTCTCCTCCCACCTTCTTTTAGCAGTAGAGTTTGCAAGGGGATGACAAACACATCTGAACAAAACCTCAGGAAAGACAGAGTCAGCCCTGGGTGACATTGTTCCTCCCTTCATATACCAGGAGGCTTTGTGGTGATCCATTTCTGACATTTTCAGCAATCAAGAAGAAAGGAAAAGATGCTGACAGCAGCCCTTTGCAAACTTCCAATTGATGGCCAAGAATGATCAGGGGTGACTTCTAACCCTCCTGTCTGACAGGCAACCCTCCAGTTGGGAGGGGAGAGACTCCCTCCTGTCAAGGACAAACAAGGAAGGATTGGAAAGAAAGAGGCTGCTCTGTGGCAGCTTTCAAACCCTTTCTGCTGCTGTGCAGCAGCTTTGGAGGCCTCTCTGCCTTCCTGTGGCTGCTGAGGAGCCTGGATCTGCCAGCATTTCCAGCCAAGGAGCATCATCTGGAGAGAACACTAAAACCTGAGCCTGCACACTCACCCAGGTGTAATTCCCCTGCACAAACAGAGTAAGCTCTTGAGTTTAAGAGCTGGAATGTGGTCTAGTGTAGAGAGCTCAGTCCATGCAGGAATTTTCTCTTCCTCCCCAAATTTAACAGAGCAGCAAGCCAACTGAGATGTTACAGGAAAGGGCAGTTGCACATTCACCAAAATATCAGCAGTTAGTGGTTTTGCTGCATTTGAATTCAGTAAATTCTGGCACAGCCTGCAGTGCAATAAGAGAAGCAGATGGGGAGAATATGGAAGAACTTCACAAAAGTGGTGAAGTATAAAAGTATTGTCCATTAAATAATAATTTCACTTTTATGCTACATCCAACAAGAGTCTTACTACCCAGCAAAGACAAAGAGAGAAGGGATAAAGAATAGTGACAAAGAAATCAGAAAAAGAAATAGATTTTTTAAAAAAATCTGCTTTCCAGTATAAATTTGTACTTCATGTCACACTACTTAGCTCAATATAAGCCCTATAAAAACAAATTATATCCATCCAGTGGATAGATACAAATTCATTACATTATTGATGTATTTACTGGTTAAGATTAAGATTTATTAATAAGAGTATAATCTCTCCCTCTTTATCAGTGTATTAATTTTTAATGTATTTGTGTTTTAATCTGGCCTTTTACTATATTCAGTAGCAACACAGTTTATGAACTTAGAAACTGAAACAGCAAATCCTGTGTTCTGCTGTCCTTTTAGCACCAACTCACTTGGTTCCACATCAGGTTTTGGTTTTAAACAAACATCTCTTCAGAAAATCCAAGCAGCAGTAAATGATTTGTTTCACTAGACTTTTATGAGACGACACTTTCCAACCCATTGTATTAAAACACATTCATAAACTGAAGCTCAGTTGTTAGCATAAGTGACAAAAAGAGAGAGTAAAAATATGTGAACTATCAAAATATCATAATACTGAACGATAAACGAGTTGAAATTTTGAAAACAACAAAAAATCCAAACAAGAAAACCCCAGAAATTTCTTCCAGAACAGGCTTGTGTGGGATGTTGATATTTGTGAGAATCAAGCCTAGAGCTGCTTTAATATTTGCATCCAAATTCTCATTAGGCAGAGCAGAAATCCAGTTCTGAACAACCCATCCTCCCCTGCTCAATTCCAACAAAAAAATTAGAAGTCATGGAGGAACCTTTGAAACAGCCCACTTCCATAAAAGTTATCAGAGTGAGCTTCCTTTCCCATATCATCACCTGCTCAGCCTGTTCCTCTTTCACAGAGGGCAGGGAGGGCAACTTCCCAAGAGCACAGCTCTGTGCTGGAGCATTGCACAGCTGAAGGCAGGGGGAGAGGGAGCCATAAACAGCATATAAAAATGGTAAATGGTGCGTAAACCAATTGCCAAGAACAGCATAAACCTCGTTTTGCTGCTGAAGTGACACACTGATGATGCTCATGTGAGTGAGAGACAACATAAAACCAGCAGAGAAACAACAGGGTCATGGCACTCGGGCAAATTTAAGCCCAAGTTCAGCCCAAAACTCCCAAAACTAAACTAAAAATAAACTCCATTCCATATAAAGACATTATTTTCTCCCTAGGCCTCAATCTATTAATTGCAGGCAGGACAACACTTTCTTCCCCTTCCTTTTTTATTGACAATTTGCATCATAAAGCCTTCAAGCCAGTAAAAGATTCTTATCATTGCAGTTGTTATTTTTTTCTTGTGTCAACTTCTTTTAAGATTTTGAGTCCAGCTGCAATACATCTTCAAATGAAAGGGAACTTCTCCCCTCCCCAGAGGACTCTGAATCAGATCCTCTGTCCTCAGGAAACCTCAAGCAAACACAGGAAGCAGGAGGAAGGGAAAGGAAGGAGAGAGAAGAACAAAAGGAAAAGGTCTCCTTCACTCAGATATATATTTACAAGCAACAACCAACCAGCAAAACACAAAGCAAAATAAGAAAAATTTCTGCAGACAGAGTTAATTCTGCAAAAGCACTTCTGCATTATGGAACATCCATGTAGCCAATTGATCTGACTGAAAAAAATAAAGTTCTAGGCTGAGGAACGAGGAGTGAGTCTCCCCCCTTCTCACATGAACAAACAAGTTTATTGTTTTACTGAACAGACTTCTCATAGGAAACACTCACAGGGTAAGGCTTCAAAACCATTGAATGTATGCAATTAACTGACATTCCCATTGACTTTTTCTCCTTTCTTTCAGGAGAAACAGCTATTACTCTTCACTGCTTCAATGCAGTATTCTAACGATTGCTGCATTTCGTCAACTTTGGCTATTTCAGAAATTTAGTCAATAACATGGTGGGCTAAAAAAAACCCACAAACCCTTAGCAGAATTTTTTTTTTTTTTTTTTAAATATAGCCAGGTTGCTAGAGTTCTTATGATCATTCACCTGCAAGTAGAAAAAAAGACCTTTTTCCTCTGTATAGTGCAGCTGGGCAAGCTTCAGTCTAAGAACTAAAATTAACAAGAACTCTGGCAGCACACATGGGAATGAATGAGGAGCAGGTCACAGGATCATCACAAAAGAATATCTGCTGCTCTTATTTTAGACTCGGGATGCACAACTCTCTCTCTGCTCTAATGCTAATATTCTTCTTCATCCCTTTGAAGTAAAATGCAGCTATTCCTCTTGGCACAGAGCAAGTAATTGAGATAACAACGAGCACAATTAAAAAGACTGCAAGATTCTTTCTGCTCCAGGTTCTCCCCACACCTCTTAGAGTGGCAAAGCCCTGGCAAAATTTGCTTTACATAGTTCTGTGCCTGCAAACAGGGCCAATTCTTCTACCTCTGAAATGAATCTCAACAGAGAATGAAAGAGAAAGGAACCCCAAAGAGAACGTAAGCCTCTTCACAGGAGGAGCTGGTGGGATGGCAACAGATCCCAGGCAGGAGCCGAAACGAGAGAGATTCAGAACAGCCACAAAGAAACACTTCAGCATTTTACCAGTGGAGCAGAAGGCCCTCCCAATCTCAATTGTCCTGTGACCCCCTGGAATGGATCGTGATCCTGCCCCTGGTATTTTGGGGCTTTAGTTTCATTTGTGACCTCTCTTGGTTTTGACCTTACACCACCCAAACAGGGCATTCAAGGAAGAATAATTGGTTTATTTGAGGGTTTTAGACTTAGATCCTTGCTTCAGCTACCAGTGTGTTGTACATTTCAATTTGTTTTCTGTATTTGACAGATGGATGCATTAAGAAAGATTAAAATAGAAACTATAAATTGGAAACATCTAATCACATTGCAATAAGACCTAATTTTATCAAGACAAACCAGTTTGACATATACCTGCTCTTTTATTGCAACTACAGCTGCAACTGTAATTATCTCAGTACACTTTAAACTGCAACTCTAATTGCAGCTATAACTGCAAGTGCAGAATGGATCTGAAGAGCCACAAAGTAAATAGACAGGAAAGGAAGACCACTGAGTGGCTGTGAAAACTGTGGCTTTGGTACTGCATAGTGATCATGATGATAAAGAAGAAATTTGAATGGATTTAGAAACTTTTGGGTTTAATCCAAGTTGCTTTGTAGCCTGGCTCTGAAAGTCTCTACATTTAGCATAAAAAGCTAAGCTTGGCATTCTGTCATAACCTAGTCTCAGCCACCACTGGACAAAATCCAGCCCACCACATCTTACCACTAGGCCACATTTTAATCTTTTAAATCCTTGCTTCATTTACCGTGCTTCCAGCTTCAATTGTGTTATTGTCCCACAGATGACAGCTTTCCTCCTGACTCCTGATTCAAATCCAAGGCATGTCCCCAGCCCTGATTTAGCTGCAAAGCACCCCAGCAGACAGCAGTCTGGTGGGAATACAGTACATGCTTATTTAATTACAGGCAACACCATAATGCATATGGACAAGAGAGCTACTTTGACATTGAGCAAACAACAGGAAAGGAGAAGCCTGTGCATAATATTCTCTTTTAGAGACTGTGAATAACAGGGGTTTAATTACATCATGTCATATCTATATGCACGTAGGTGATCAACAAGGCTGCTCCAGACAGCACTCCACCAGTTACATTAAAGATGTACTTTTGTCTCATGCAATAAGATCAGTAGGTTGTCAACTTTCTCATGGAATAACCCTGCCAAGAATGGCTGTCACAGGTATTTCCTGTCTAGACTGGAAAGGAAGGTAGAGGATGCCTAATGTCATCTGCCCTCTCAAACAAATTTTATTTACTGTGTTCATTTTTTCACCCCAGCAAAATAATTTCTCTGTCCTTGCAGCCGATATGTTCCTAATGCACTTCTCTCTTTTTTTTTTTTTTTTTTTGGTTCTTTGTTCTAATCTCATTTTCTTCTGCAGTTTTCATTATTTCTATTCTACTTCTACTCTCCTCCTCCAAACACCACTGAAATTCTCTGTCCAGAACTTTCAATACCCTAAAGTCAGTCCCTCCTGCTCAAACCAACCAGCATGAATGTATCACTTATTTATTCCAGTTTCATATTTCCTCCTCCCTCTGCTTCTCCCAGTCCATCAACATTTTTAGAATTCCCATCAATTAAAGGAATTTTGCATCTATAAAACACAAAATTATCTCTAACATAGACATGAGACAGCAACAGCATGAGCCATGGAAGCACACAAGGGATCAGCATTTTGAAATATATTGTCTCTCATGAACATCTAGGTTTTATTCCCTATTTGCCATAATTTAAAGTTGGTGTAGTTTTTGGGGTTTTTTTTCATTAAAACCAGATTTACCTATGAAATTCACTGTATTATCTAAGGTTCCTGTAAAGCATGATCTATGGAAAAGCAAGAGGCATGCACCCAATAAAGCAGAACTTTGTCTTTAATTAATTCATGCTTACAAATTTCAAAGTTCTTTTACACATCGACCGTCCAGATGGTCTTGTAAATAAGTAAGAGCTTGGGATGCCATTTTTAGAAACAAGTTGCATGAAAGATGTAAAGTAGAAAGTGCACTGAGATGGGTGACATAATTTATTGACAATGCTGTGGAGAGAATCTTTTTTGATGCGAGGCCCAAACTAACTTACATTATTTTAATATTGTAAATATTTAATATTTATTATTCTGGAATTTGATGGAAAGCTAGAGAAAGAAAACTCCATCCAGGACTGGCAAGACTATAAAATGCATGAGGGATATTAGGCATGAAAGTATTTTTCCTAATTAAAATAAAATATTTATATCATATAGCTTTTTAATACAGGAAATCTAATTTCTTTTCTTTTTTCTCACTGCCCAGGTGAGCTTCTTTTCCTGGAAGAGCTATCAGAACAAAAGGCTTCTATTATTTCTTAAGTAATAAAGAAGGCTAGTCCCTTGATAAAACCATGCAAAGAACCACCAGCAAAGCAAAGTTATTAGAGAGCATTTTATATGGGAGAAAAGAAAAGAAAACACCCCAATTTACCCATGTCATAGCTCACATATCAAAGGAAAGATAAAACATTTTGGATGCTGATTCAAAGAGCCACTTTCCAACAATCCACACATGTCACAAGGAGGGTAGAATTTTCCTGATCTTGTTTAAAAAAAAAAAAAAAAAAAAAAAAAAAAAAAAAAAAGTTCAGTCAGGAAAGGGCCTCAGCATACCTACAGAGTTGCTAAATCACAAACTGTGAGGTTCAAAATAGCTGCTACATGAGCAATTTGTTTCAACAATGTGCAGAGCTTCTTATTTTGGTGATAAAACATAAGGGAGTGTGTATTTCAAACCCTTGAATGTCTCTGCCTCCAGACTTCCTGCTCCTAGTGGAGCTGAACTTTTGGTTAACTTGCAAAGGCATTCATGGCTGGAAGGGGGAGATTTAATCTACAGTGGAAATTGGCTGCCATGCCCTGGCCCTCATGGCAGTGCACCTGAACGCGTGCTACAACTCATCAACGGGGAGCATTTATCATGTGTAATGTTTGATTTATCCTCTCCAGGAGGGACTGGTACTAAACACCCATCAGCAGCACAAAGGGGATAAAGTCCACGAGAAAAACACAAGAGAAATCATCCATTTTCTGCATTTATGCAATAGTAAGGGAGCTCTCAGACAGGAACGCTCAGGTGAGCTTGGGGAAACAAGGAATGAGTCCGTAATTTTTGCCTTCCCATATACAGGCTTCTGTGGGGGATTGGGTACAGAAATCCCTTGGGAAAAGGGATCATCCCTTTGACAAGCACTTCTAGAGACACTGACACAAGTGAGCTGAATTCCCTCCTTGCCCCCATGAACATCATTACAGGACACTGCACTGCCTAAAGGTGAGTGATTCTGAGGATATCTGACAATGTACAGTAATAAAAACAGAATAGTAATATTTGCTGTGACAGAGCACTAGGATCAGAAGCATATTTATCAACTTATTCTCTCTCTCTGTTTGCCTTGGGTTTTTTGTTTTTTTTTCTACACAAGGAATTACTCTGTGGAAGGAGAAGGGAATTGAGATACAGCACAGTCTCTGCGTAAAAGCCTTTCCAACAACTGTTTATTCAGAGGTATAAAAATTTAGTTCTATTACAGCTGTTTTCTAATAAGATGGGTTTTGCTTGTTCTAGAGTGTTAAAGTCTTGCACAGTCAAAGGCATTATCCTAATTCACGAGGCTGCATGCAAGAGTTTGCTTGTCTGGGATAGTTTAGATGGAGATCTGTCGAGTTATTCCTTAAGACAATTAACATCCTTCCTAGATTCTTCCCTCCTGAAGTTATTGCATCATTTGGTTCATATAGTCATGCTTGTAAATATAAGCAATGGATAACTCAAGGAGCTCAGAATCATTAATTTAGAAAGAAAAGTGGATGACAGTGTTTCCTCATTTTCTTTCTGCTTCAGCGGTGTTGATCATCAGACCAGAATAGCCTCAGTTGCTGATGCCTCAATGCAAATAAAACAACTGCATTACATGTTGCTTTCAAGAAGGGCTCTGTGTTATTATACAAGAGTCCTCTGTCACATCAAAATCTTATTGACAATCTCACTGCCCCTGTTCAAGGTGATGGACGCAGTGTGCGACTCGTTACCAACATGTCTATTTAATTTTTATCCAACAGGAGGCTGACTGAACTTCAGTAAGCAGCTGGCACCAGTGAAAAGCAAAACTCTGACATTTCTCTTGCTGAAATACTGGAGAGCTGTATTGGTAATTACAGTTTTTGAAGCATGAAGAGCTGCTGTTGCTTCATACAAATTTTTACAGGAAAAAAACCCAAAACCTGAGGCGTCTTTGGACTGAAATTAAAAGATGAATTTTAAGTGTAGACAATGGTATTGAGAATTATGTAAAAATCCAGACATCACCTTAAATGCTCAATTAAAGGAAAAGCAGTCAGACAAAATGAAAAAATAAATAAAAATCAAGATGTCCACTCATTCAGAGGAAATGTATATACACCCACAGGAAATGGATGCCCCATGGCACTGCAATCTCAGAAGGAACAATAAGATTTTTTTATTTTTTAAGTTTGGAGCAAAGCAATAGTGGCAGGGCTGCAGTCTCACAAACACAGAGTTTAGACAGGCATAAATTTACACTTCAGCTTCCTGATTTTTGTGTTCACCATGCAGACCTATTTCCAGCCTTTTTCAAGCTAAGCCTGACATTTATAGAAGGCATAAATAAAGCCAAATCAATACTACCTTGGATCCCTTTTCCTATTTCAGTACTCTTCTTCTTATCACTCATTTAATGCATTGCACTCTGAATGTTTTCAGAACAAAACAGTCACTTTGTCTTCCAAGAAGACAGCAATTTAATTCCAGAGTATAAAGTTTCTAAAAATTGCCAAAAAAAAAGAGAAAAAGTTAGCAACCACCATGGTAATGCCTTGTGAATGTGCTAGATAAGCATTTATTGTGGTAAGGATTACAATAGCCTTGAAACCTACACCTTTAAAAATGTTTCTCTCTCAGTTCTTCAGGCAATCGAACTGCAAGCTGACATGAAGATGCTTTCTCAAGGCTGCCTTGTGCCCCACTTCTCTTTATTTTTACCCCTGAAACAGGATTAAAGCAGAGCACCAGCCCTCAGCATAATTTTTTTTGTTGTTTTCCATTGAACTGTAAACCTGATTCTCTCTTTGATGTGTTCATGATATTTACCTGTGCCTACCTGCTTAATTTTCACTCTGCATTTAAAGGACTGCAACATAGGCTCCACATTAATAATTTCTCATCTTTGTCGTAAATATGTGTGGCTATAAAAACACATTTTATGTGTCCCACTGAAGGCATGACAACAGTTTCAGGAGGCTAATATATGCACAGCTAGTTAGGGCTGTATTTCCACCTGTCCCAAACTAGATTAGCTGCTCAATTAAATCAAAACAAACAAAAAACCCACCCCACAAACAACGCAGAGCTGCCTGGCCAGTGAGCATGGCCTGGCACAGATCTAACCATGTCCATGGCTGGCATAAAATGCTTTCAAAATACAGCTTTTCTTATGCCAGATTGAACTCCAGGCCCTATTTCCACACTGCTCAGGTGATTTTAAGTCAGTTAAATTGAAAGGACTTTTTTTTTTAAAGAAGTATATGAAATTAGTTCTGAAATAATTTAAAAATAAATACAGAAAAAACCAATACATTTTTATATCTGTCAAGCAAAGCCAATTAAAGTCTCCCTGAAGTGAACAGAGCTTTAAAAGTCTGAATTTTCTCCTGGATTACACTGTGAGCTGCCTTCTCAAGATGATTCATCATGATCCTCATTATTTCCAGCTTCCAATTTCCCTCTGCTCGGCTGGGTTACCCCAGCAAATGACCACTCATTTGCAGACAGTGCAAGTTATGCATTGCCATAAACAGATTATTTCTGGCTTTCCCAAACTCTAATGGGCCCCCCAAAGCCAGCAATGCCTCCTAGAGCAGTAAAAATTCATTTTTAACTCTATTTTCACTTCTACAAAATCAGCTTGTTTTTCAGTTAGTTTTACTCATGCTTTGCAGTTTGGATTCCACAATGCTCTTCAGAATAAAATAAAATGTAAAATAAAATAAATATAAAACAAAATATAAAATATGCATAATTATTGGAATGGAGGGCTGAATTACTACGAGCACTGTCCACTAGCCTTCAAACAAGAATGGCACATTTTCAGAGCTTGATGCCCCCTGAGCATTCCAGCTTTTGGTAAAGTTAGTCAATTGCTATTGCATCTTAATCAAGGTGCATGATTATTCCATTTTCCTTCCCTCAGCTTCAACACTCCTTTTTCCCTTCCATAGTTACAGAAGACTTTACACTTCTTAATAATTAGACCATCACACATAGCCCAAGAAAGAGCACTTTCATTAATTCTCAGAGAAAATTGCAGGAAATTGGGAATAACAGAGATTTAAAAATAGGTACAACACATGCAATTCTCCTTTGTCATCTTTCAAGGAATGTGTAAGAAGAAATAATTAGAAGGAAAAAATTAATTTTCATGAAGAGTTTGTGTAGTTGTATTGTATTGTGTTCCTGTTGAAAGTCCTCCAAAACAGTGTCGTCTCTCACTTTGTGTTATTAACCTTAAAGATAATTTCATCAGAACTCCTCACTTTCAGAGCTCAAAACACTGAAACTGCTGAACACACTTCCCTCCACCCCCACTGCCTGCCCAACATAACTCCTTCAAAATCCAAATAATGTTTGTACCTAAATATAAAAATGATTTTCTTCCATATCAAGGCTGGTGATTATATTTTATGAAACATCAGGAGGTGCTGATTACCTTATGAGAGCCTTATACACCCCAGCACTGCACACTCATGCAGCTTGGGTTTTAATTTCTTAACACATCTCTGGTTTGGAACGAGGTGGCATTTAATAACATCCCCTGGAAAATGGCACTAACAAATGCTGATACTTTTTTTCAATCAAAATGCCTGCTCACTTGAATGTAACAGCAAGTATTTCCTCCAGTGCAAGGGACTCTGGCATTGATGAATTCACAGTGTTTTTAACTATTATTAACTTTTTCCAGTTTTGAATAAAAGCTCCCTTTTCCTCAAGATGAAATTAGTTTATAATTTACAATGTTTGCTTAGCACAGCGCATGCAATTTCAGGCACTGATAAAGCTGGTGCTTTCTTTCCTGATGTGTTTTCTTTGAAGTGCCTCAGCAGAACTGATTATCAGTGCACATAGCATCTGTGTGCAGTGTCAGAAAGCACATTCTCATACCAACTAATGTAAAATATTGTTTGCAAATATTTCAATATAAACAACATTAATAAGATTTTTTTCATTATAATTCAGATCAGGAGTAGGGTTTATATTGCATGTTTAAGAAAACTTATTTAAAATAGTAAGGTTTTGGGAGAAAAAAAAAATGTCCTTCTCATGACAAAATACACAACTAGCTGAAAAAAAAGCAACCAAAAAACCCACGGGCCTAAAAAGGTTACAAAATATATAAGAAATCTACCTTATATTCTGTCATAAATTCCTTGGCAACTATCACATATGATTTCATATCTCTGAAGCCTGTTTACTCATTGAGGATGTTGTCAGTTGTTTCTATTGAGTAAGTCAGGATTCCACAATTGCATTGTTCATCTAAAAGAAAAGCAAAGAAAACAACTTCTGCTGATTAAGTGCTAGCTTCAGAAAAGGAAACGTTGAGCATGTGTAGTTATTAAAACAAATATATATTTTTAAAGATCTGACATAAGCTAGGGAAAAAAAAAAATCAAACATCTCTGGCATGTGTTAAACAATGAGTGACACAAGGCAATGCTATGTGCTCCAGCAAACATATGTTCCCTGATGATGAAATAATTATGTTGGTGTCTACACAAACCATGCCTGAATGTCCTTTAAGTGGAAAAGCAGAGCTTTAGGAGCAAGGGGAAGTGGCAGCTGACAGCTCACAAAATGAGACAAACAGCAGGGCAATCCCTGGTGTGCAAAGACCCACTGCACATTCTCACATGGTGCACCAAAGACAACACCACTGCAGGCAATGCCAAAATCTGGAAGCCAGAGAGAAGTCAGAGGCTCAGGTGAGGCAGATGTTGGTTTACAAACTCATCACCCCACTGCCTCAACAAACAACCAGGACACTGCACTCAACATGGAATTAAACTCTAACAGCTCCTGGACACTGCAATGTGGCACGGTGCTGCACGGAAGCCATTCGGTGCCTGCCCACAAAGACACTTCAGCCACGCTCCAGAAAACAGGGCCCACTCCAAGAAAATACCAATTGTGTCACTGTTCACATTCCTGAAGGAAGTGCTCACACAACTGGGTTTTTTGGTTTTTTCCTCTGCCTTCTTTGCTTGTTTTTTCCTCCTTATCTGGAACCAAGAATTGACTGCCTAATAACACCCAAGGCCAGCAATAAACTGGTTTTAATTTATTTTAAGTGACTTTGAACTTGGACAAGTCAGTTCCAAGAACTTCCTATCTGCAAAGGCTGGGAAAACAACCACCTTAAAGTGAATATTAGGAAAAATTTCTTCTTCAAAAGGGTTGTCAGGCACTGGAAAAGGCCGCCCAGAGAGGTGGTGGAGTCACCATCCCTGGGGGTATTTAAAAAATGCGCAGGTGTGGCACTTGGGGACATGGGTCAGTGCTGGACTTGGCAGTGCTAGATTAATGGTTGGACCCAAAGTTATCTTAAAGGTCTTTCCCAAGCTAAATTATACTGTGATTCTAGCAAATGAAAAGCAAGCCTTTATTAGGCTAAATGAGTATGAACTGAGAGAACTTCAGCTTCTCCATTTCAGAGTAGTGTAGTTACTGCACAACTAAATTATTCTGGTTGGCTCTGCCATCTTGTACTGGAAAAATAGTCTTTAGTCAGAGGGAGATATACAAGAACCACAGTGATAATTATACACAATAATTATTATGGGTTCCATCTGGAAAAAGAAATTGTTTCTGATAAATTTAATAAGTTATGAAAAAAAGTAATTAGAAACTTCCATAAATGAGTGATCAGCTTAAAACTCATTTGGATTCTAGCTGACAATAAGTTCATTTCTATGGGTGAATTTTTTTGTATGATTGAAAATATATCTCCATTAATTTCTCTATGCCAATGCCTTTCTCTGTTGTTTCTCTCTATTGCAGAACAGTTAAAATTTCAACTGTTACGTGTTTCCTGGACAACAGGAGTTTCATTTTAATTCTTAAGACTCTGAAAATTCAAGGGATACAAAATCCACCTGAAAGCAAGTTGGAGAGAGGCTTGGAGGAAGGAATGAAAAAGCCGGAGTCTCACATAAGATGGCAGCTTTTCCTGCTGCAATGTCACAGTGACTTTCTGAACACTGAATAATCATTTTTTTAATATCTCCTCCCTATATTGACAGAGTGTGTGCCGTGCAAGACTCACGGGACCAAGACATAAAGTAAAATCATTATTTGAGATGCCAGAAATTAGCTGAGCACCTAATTTCTTCTGCAGTTCTTTTGGTTCAACAACCTTGAAAAATATCTTCTAATTACAAGCCCCAACAAGCCCAGGTTTATTCCTCTATAAATCTGAGCAACTTTGGGTTTGTTTTCATACTTTACACCTGCAGGACAGATCACCTGGTGCGGGTAGAAGAGATGTCAGAACCATTGAGAAATCCATGTTTCCTTTCTCTCTCCTAGAGAGAGAACAAGGTGGCTGGACAAAAGTGTCTTCCTCTGGTTTTATTTATTTACCTTCTTATTTAGTTGTTTGTTATTTTCTTTATTTAGCTATTTCTTCTTTGGCTTATCCAAAATAGGGAGAAGCTGCTTCATCCCAGTTTTCTGCAGGATTTTGGAAGTACAGTAAGAGGATTTAAGTTCTCTTGGAATGGGAAGAAATCGACATATCTTCCTCACAGAAGACTTTATATTTTAACAGTGGTGGTTACCTGCCAGAAACCCTTAGTATTTCTGAATTAAACTATTGTAATTCTTTCTCCTGAGCTAATGGCCCATCAACAAGCCAAGGACCAGGTGTGGTTATTATGCATTTTTATTTTCAGAGCACACATATCTTTTAAACAATACTGTTACAATAACACATCATTTCTGCCCTGATAATATAAAATTTTGGGGGGGAATCAAGAAATATTTGGCTACATAATTTGCAAGAAATAATTGTTCATTACATGCTTCTGTTTCACAACAGAACAGTTTTTTCAGCACTTTTTAACAGCACAAACTTGGAGAAGCTGCGCTTTAGGTGCTCTTCAGTGTGCTGCCATGAGGTAAATAAAGGGTGACAGTACTTGAAAAGAAACCTCTTGCACAGAGAGAAAAAACACTTATTGATTGCACAGGTTTGAAATATCCTTTAAAGACTGATGTCCTCTCTACAAACTCCTAATATTTAACAACTCTTCTTTTACAAAAGGAAAGCCTCACTCGTACAAAATAGTCTTCAAAAATGTGACAAGGTCCAAGTCAGTACTGAAGAGTTAATCATGAATGTAATGTACATGGAATTTCACACATTTCCTATGTCTTTTGAATACCTTTACAGAACCTACAGAACTTGAGCACACCTAAATGCGTGCTAAAGTAATAAGAGCCAGAAATGGATGATTTTTGCCTCTTTTTTTTTGGTTGTTGTTAAATAAACCACAAACAAATAGTATCAGAGACAAAATTTGGTGCACATCATCAGCTAAATATTTTCCCCTGGAGCATGATGGTATTCTTAGATAAGTAATGAGTCAGTGAGCATACAGACAAGCATCTGAAATAAGTACACCATATACAAAATTAAGTGTATTTCAGGGCATCAGCTATAGATAGAACCTAACGTGTAGATTAGGAAAAACAATGAAACAAAAAATAAAGTCTGAGTTGTTGGGTTTGCTGGGGTTTTGTTAGGTTGGATGGTTGGGTTTTGAGGGGTAGAAATAATTTAAAATATTTTCAATAATTACTGCTTTATTTTCAAGTGTAAACTAGAGTTTAAAAGTCACGGCTGAGTAACCCTCACCAACACAAGCCTGTGCAATTTATATTCTCAGAGGTGAATTCCACACAAGTGGAATTCAAATTCTGCCATCCAAAAGTGTCTGCCTGATCACCAGGGCAAACTTCATTTGGGCAGAACAGGACAGCAACACCCTCAGAGCTGAGCTGGCAAAGATGGGGAGATTTTCCTCTCTGCTGCAGGACCTGAGGAACCTTTGCTCTCTCCAAAACCTCCTCCCGAATGGGACGAGGGGAAACCTCTGAGCTGGAACCCTCCAGCACAAGAGAGAGCTGTCAGCATGGCATTCCCACTGCTCCCATGAAATCCAGGCTTTCCCAGCCTCCTTCACATGCTGAGCATAAATGTCCTCCCAGACATTTGAGGAATGGATGCCCTGAGATTTTTGTTTCCTTTTCCTCACCATTATTAACATTGCATGTTATAGCAAATGCTGCTTGTAGGCCCCAAGAGGAAATGAGCTGCCTCTTCCAAAGCAATAGAAAGGATTATTTTACTGTGTTTAAGTGTTCCATCACAGCCTCCCAGGACTCAGACACAGCTTTCCACACCAAAAGAAAGCAAGTACCTACCTTACTTCTCCCTCCTCTTACATCTCCCTCTCTAGTCACTGCACACAACATGTGCTGTTCCCAGCTAATTGCCACTAGCAGTAATTCCCACACGAATCCCTCAACAGGCTGGGATGGCTTTTTTCTCCAACCCTCACATTATATTGAAATAAAGATTCAGCATAACACATCCTGCACAAGCCATTAAGCATTATTTCTGTGTGAAATAGAATGTAAACCATCTTCTACCCTTTCAACTAAAACTTTTACTTTAACAGTCCTTACTTCTGCCTGTGAATTAACCAAATCAGCCTAAATTATTTGTAAATTTTATTCACAGCTTCAACTGCCTGAATCAAGAGAGAGGAAGAGAATATTTGAATCAAACAGGGGTGAGAAATTCTAAGTTAATAATAAATAGGGGGTAATAATATTCTTCCCTCCCCACCAATGTCTTCATTTCCATGAGCTTCAGGAAAGGAGAGACATGGAAGAAAAAAGATTTGAAAATATTTAGTAAGGCGTACAAATGTAGCTGTGCCCAAATCCCTACATTTGCAGCCACCAGCAAGGGTTTTATTTCATAATGTAATGGTGGGGAAAAGTCCTCCTGTTGAGGCTTTTTTCTTCTTTTTCCATGAAGATTATTTCTCAGGATTATCTATGTTACATATTCTGGTTTAAAGCCATTCATAGTGGAGATAAATGAGTAGACACTGAAGGATGCTGTCCATAATCCTTTAAATTTAGTGGAAAGGTTGCTGGAACTGTCAAGGGGAAGGAAGGAAAGAATCATCTGATTTTACAGACATGGCTAGTAATCTTTTCTTCATGGATACATCTATAGCCATCCAGGATCTGATTGCTTTTTTCTGTTTTCTCTTCCTGAATTTCACGAGCCATTGATAATATATGAAGATTACAAAAGCAATGTATAGCAATTTCAGAAGCAACAGTGCAGTATTTCAAACACTGGCATGAGAAATCGAGAGATAAAGTTAAACCATGTTTATTACAAAGAAAATGACAAATTTTAAGATGCCATGTTTCACTTGTGGGTTTATGCATTAGTTTGATTTGAAGATATTCAGCAATCCCTTCTATGCCTCATTTATTCAGCTGCTGATAATACAAAGATTCAGCTTGCTAGTGCAGCAAAAACAGCCTTATCCAGAGAGGACATCAGCATGAGAATTAACCTGGAGTGGCAGCAGCTGATCCGTGCCTGGTAGCTCCTAAAGTGTTTGACTTCCTTAGGAAGTGCAGCTGTGAGGAGATAGACAGGAGGTCTGGGCTAAATTCCCTCAAGATCAGGTCTGAACAAAGGATCTGAACGACAGGGTTATTGTTGGTCTATTTTAGTTGATAACTTGAGAGTTTTTACTGTAGTTTTATATGCAGAACAAGAATGCATTTTCAGCTTAAAATATAAAATGCTAAAATTGATGCAAGCTCTTTGTAGGGGAGAGAATATTATAAATACACTTAAATCACAACACTTCATATGGATGGATAGATAAATAGGCCCTCAAAGAAATTTCACAAGGCAGTCTAGTTGCATACAAAAGCTCTGGAGAGGTAAGAAAGCATGCCTAAAAAAGTCCAATCCTTTGGATATCCTGCCTACTAAAATAGAGAATAAAAATCCCAGCCCTTCCAGCAGGCAGCTCCAAGGTAACTCAGTGAAATTCAGTAGGAAGCATAAAGGAGACAGCAAGAATATACTTTGCTTTAAATTTCAGCTGGAAGACACTGAGTGGAAATCTCTTTGAAAACCAGAAATGGGGATAAAGAAGGCAGCACTGAGCAACTTCAGTTTGTTCATTAAAAACTCCCAAATATCTCTTCTAATGTACCAACAACTTCTTAAATAAAGAGCACTGATCATCTGAAAAGCAAGTGTTACTTCCAGATTTAAACAGGAGAGTTTCTGAGGCTACTTTAAAAAACATAAATAATTCCAAGAAGAGCAAGCTAGCAACACAAAGCAAGCAGAACACAGAGAATTACCAAAATGGACAGAAAGTGTGTTTTAGAAGTACAACAGAAAACCTGATCTTCTATTTGAAAAAACCTGCAAAAGCAAAGAAATAATGACCTCCTAAACAGAAAATCACCTTTTTTTTTATGTACCACATAATCATGTCTTTTTTCCTGATTCTGTGTAAATAGTGAGATAACATTTTCTCATCCAGTCCCAGGATAGCATACTTAAAATAATCAAGGGAAATCACACCATCTGAATTCACAGTTCTACCCTTCAACTTGCAAAAAATAGCTCAAAAATTTCCTCAGAATACATGCCACTAAAGAAATAAATGTGTCAGTGTAGGAAAGAGTCATCCTGTTCACTTGGAGGGACTCATATTTAAAGAGACTGAAAAATTATTTACTCCTCCACAATAGATAGCCCCCAATGGCAAAGAACAAATTCTCTTTATACCTTTCTGCCATTCCCCCCAGTTCAGAATTTAAACAGTAATTAGGAAAGCATGATAAAATATCTTAAACATTGACTATAAAAAAAATTTCAACTATGATATACATGAGGAAGAGTGAGAGAAAATGCAAAAAGCTGCAGACCCATACTTAGACAGGTACTTAGATATTTAATGCACAGACTCAAAAAAAAAAAAATAATTATTACATCAGTAGAACACATGGCTTTATCCAAACTTTAAAAACACAGCTTTAGGACTGACCTTTAATTTCCTCGAATGCAGCCCTACTTCTCTGAATTTGCAGTGAAAGTACATCCAAAATCAGAAAGAAATAAACGAGCTGTTTTGCCCTCAGCCCAGGGTAGTTGAATACCCCCCCACTGGGTGAGAGAACTCCCTCAGCACACCTGAAGCTCTTTAAACCCTTCTGGCCCTTGATAGAAAGCAAACAAAGCCCAGGCAGAGCAGCCAGGGAGGGTTGGTTTTTTCTTCCCTAGAAGGGTTATTGGTGGTATTGAGGCAGCCAAGGAAGGTGTTGCAGTTTGATTTCCTGCAGCACCAGGGGAGCTGCTCCCTTCACCATGGAACTTGTGTTCCTTGGAGTCTCTAATTCTGTATTTCCTTCAGTTTACTGGCACTGACAAAACAGGGACAGGACACAGGAAAGTGCTCAGCTGGCAGAAGAAAATTCATAATATTCTCTCCTTTACCTTAAGCAACTGATTTTGACACTGGGGATTTTTTGCAACCATGCTGTCTCTAAACTCTGGAAATAGCACAACAATTAAAAATTTACGTAATTACTCAGAATACAGTCAAAACAGTTGTTGAGACCTTATGAGAAAAATAAACACACACGTTACTGTATCAGTGAATTCTGAAGCAAGAAATGAAATGTTCATATGACCAACACATGGCAGGGGAGCCAATTCTAAATTTTGGTGTTAAAAGTTCAAGGATTGAAATTACATTTGTCAATTAGAATAATTTGGTAATTAACAATAGCAAGTCATGAATACTCTTTAGTAGCCAGAGAGTAGCAGGTATTTAGAAATCTGTAAGCTCTAGTTTAGAGTCTACTCCAGGCTCTCTTTGATTAACAGGGCTTCTGTTTCCCTAAAAACATTGTTTCCCTTCAATTAAAATAGGAAAACTTATGAGTAATATATTTAAAAGAAAACAACTACTCTTTGTCATTGACAACAGAGGTATCACCACTTCACAAACAGAAACCTACCCTCACTTTCAGCCTTTTGATGAGATTGTGCTGAACTTTTATGGAAGTGTTTACTAGAAGAATATCAGGTAAAGGCTGTTCATTTATTTGGAGAAACACACACACAAAAAAGGCACTTGAACTGCTACAACAAGCTGTGGAAGAGACACAAGAATATTTTTTTAAAG
Organism: Cettia cetti; assembly: GCA_013401135.1. Taxonomy (NCBI): domain Eukaryota; kingdom Metazoa; phylum Chordata; class Aves; order Passeriformes; family Sylviidae; genus Cettia; species Cettia cetti. The sequence goes on along the minus strand of VZUI01042332.1, from coordinate 56,164 downwards.
TAAAGAACCACACAATAGTGAAATTGTCAAAAAGGGAAGCAAATCCTAAAGCTTTAGCAGAGAGCAGCTCCTTGAAACGAGTCAATGATCAGATGAGATGATGAGTAAAAAGGTGTTCCAAGTTTTTACACTGTATTCAAATCAGATGGGAAAAGTCCTCAAATACAGTGCTGCACAAATTGAGCAAGGAATATATATGTATGTATGTATGTACAGAATATATATCTATGTGTATCTATAGAATATATACATCCTATACATGGAAGACTGCTGCCTGTATTATTATGCCAGAAAACAGCAGTCAAACACAGGAAATTCCCCTCATATGTGAATAAAAGCAGGGAAGACCCCTCTGAAAATCTTGATATTTATCCCCAGTATTGGCAGAGCAGGCAGGACACTGTGCTGCACTGTCTTGGAGGTGTGCTTCAGGCACCAAAGTAAAAGTGTATGTTGAGAGCTAACAATCATTTCAGTCAATAACTCTTCAGCAAATGAACTTGTCCATAAACACCATTTTTAATAAATATATACCCCTCATAAAGTTGTTTCACGGAATAAAAACAAAAATAATGTGACCTTAAAATAATTTCCCTTTCTCATGAGACATGATTGATCTACTTGTGTAGAACAGTTAATGCTTTGCTTTCAGCCAGTGATTGAAGGGGTATCATTTTCAGGTAAATAATGTTAACTCATAAAGAAGGCTTTCTAATTAATTTTTCATTCATGTTTTGAAGTCCGGTATTTTATAGAGCTTTAATTTCTTTCACCAACACATTTAGTACACAAAACTTCTCTTGTGATAAATGCTATTCTTCTTGCCATGTAATTCCTGTTGTTTGAAATGTTAAGGAATCTGAAATGCATAAAACATGGCAACCAAGCACCATTAAATGCTTCATAATGTGACAGGGGAAAAGGATCACAGAAAATTGTTACTACTTGAAATAAACTCCATTAATAAGCACTTAATTTCTTTATTTAGAAAACAAGAACTCCCCAAACAGTAATAAAATAGCACTTATAATGCTGTTAACTGTGGAAGCTCCAACTCCTAAGAGCTTTGAGCCACACAATTTCTATTTTCTTCTCTCTGATGCTTCTCTTTGGCACAACCCTGAAGGAACAAGCTACAAAAGCAGCACGAGCCTTTGTGACAGCCTTTTTCTCTTTCTTATTAGTGAAGGAGATAAGATTTATTTTACTGTCAGAAGATCAAAAAATGAGGAAACATTTTGATAACTGAGGAAAACAAGTTCTGGTTCTGTGTAGCCAGCATTGAAGTCGTACTATGAATCGACAGAAACTCCTTTTCACTTGGCAGTTTTCATCACATTAGGGAAAAGAATCTCTCAGCAGTTCCAGATGAAGATTTTGATCTCACTTGTATTGCTGGAAACTCAGAGTAATTCCAGCAAAGTGCTTAATCCTGCCAGAACATCTTGGTAGTCGTGTTATAATCCATATTTATTTTGGCCCAAGTCGTTCCTCCCACTTGTGCAGCTCCCTACCAAGGGATTGCTGATAGCAAGGGAATAACCAAGGGCTCAGGGATGGGGTTTTTAAAGACAGAGGGAAAGCAAAAAATCGACACCAAATTGAAGGGGAGTGGGGGGAGAGAGGGGTCAAATGGACACACTGACAGAAAAGAGCTAAAATATCCCTACAGCAACCACCCCCTCTAAAATTAGCAACCACCAAAAAAAAAAAATGTCATCAGCTTCGCCATCTGGCAAACTACAAACAGCTTCCCTCCAAGGCTGGCACAGCTGCCTTCATTTAAAGGTCAGGTGCTGGTCAATATTTAAAAAAAAAAAAAAATAAAAATCTCTCTCCCAGATTAATTAAGGAGGATTGCTTCCTGAAATACCCTTCCAGAGAATCTGTGCGAAATACTAAAGGAAAACTTATACAGTGCAGCATATTCTGACATTTACTATGGGACTTGAGGGAAGATGACAGAGAGAAGAAAAATATGGTTTTAATCCCACATTTTTCCTGTTAAAAGAGAGATTACTTAAGCTATTATTTAAATTATAATTTTATTAATCCGTTTTCATAGCAATGAATATTACAAGAAGAGCAATTTCCACTTCCATTTGTACTGTAACCTATATTGCTTGCACATGCACATTTTTTTAAGGAATAGAACATCAGAGTAACAGGAGACAGAGGCCTATTTGCATATTAAATACACATTATTTCATTGGCTTCAACGATAAGAAGATTTTTCTTACCCATTTTGGAAGCACTGACGTTAGGGGAATAGTTATGTGAAGCATTAATAGCTGATTAGAGCTTTGTTCTGGACTTCACACTCTCCAGAAGCTTGTGCCAGGTACTTGGTTTTATTTTGCATGTGCTGATTGTGTTTCCCATCCAAAAGCCACTGGCACCAACAGCTCTTATTCAGATTATTTTTTTCTTCCTCAGGGAAGTGGGAGAAGGTGCAGCTAATCAATAATTTTGTCCACCAATTGCACCCCCCTTTTTTTCTCTCCTCTCATTCCCACCAGCAGGGAATGGTGATGATTAAACAAGGTGGCAGCACACCTGTGAAATACGGCCACAAACTCCTTTTCTGGAATGAGCATAATCCTGCAGAGAAATCCAGTTTCTGGCAGAACCACCAAGCACTTGGGAGATTCAGAGGCAAAACTGATGGCTTTTTTCAAGTGTCAGAGACCTTAGAAGCCTTTTTTTTTTTTCTTTTTTTTTTTTTAATTTACCTAAGGGACAACATAAAAAACACGGGTTTTGTCAATCAGCTTTTGTATCCTTATGAACAATTGCCAAAGTAAAAAAACCCAGTAATTTTCTGATCAAAGTCCTTTCCTGTGGAAGGCAATTAGCTAAACTGAAGAACAGAGAAAAGCAAGAGAAACTTGTACTCGTCCTGAAATCTCATGAATCCTCCGTGATTTTACGGGGATCAATGGGAAGAGGAAGAAATAGAAATCAATTGGTACAGACCAATAACCAGGATTCTCCCAGGAACCACTGCCTTTCCAAAGGAATTTGCCTTTCCTTCACTTTTCCCTATCTTCAAGCCCCGCTACCCTGGTTGATTCAGGGTCTTGAGATGCTGCTAATGAGAATTTTATCAGTCTTAAACATTTAATTGATTTTTACCTTTGGTATCATGCAGCACAGACTCCACAGGAGGGGAATTAAGAACTGCCAATCCCACACACTCTCCCTACTTATCTATTAGAGCCCTTGCTCTTCTGCTTCCTCCTTTTCACAGAGAGCATTTATTACCCTGCTCAGCACACAAAGCCTTTTCCCATCCCCATCAGGCAAAGCTAACAGAACAAATACTGTTTAAGTCCCCCAAAGTCTTGTAAAACCCCAGGAATAATGGTGAATCTCATTAGGTGGAGATGAAAGAAGGAAGAATTAAAGGCTTGAACAATCAGGATCTTGAGTCCAAAGTATTCTGCTATGACCCTTGCAAGAGCCCGGGGTCCTTAATGGATGTGAGGAAATAAATTCATTCTGATAATAGCATTCAGCACTCTGTTTGAGGCTTTAAGCCATTTTCAAGCAAAAACATGATCTCAATGGACAGCAGGATGGTGACAGGTTTCTGTCCTCTCTTACAAGTCAGAATGTCGCTGTAAATTGCTACTCATAAAAGGTGTAAAATCTCAGTGCACAATCAAAAAGAAGGTGTTGGAAATTGAAATTCAAAATTATTTTATTTACACCAAAGATGTCTGTGCTTACGGAATGTCTTGACAAAAATCTAGTGTATGCACAGGTTGATTTTCCATGAAGTTCATAAAGGAGACACACCTGATTCTCTAACAACCCCTAAATCTTGTTTCCACTGATGCATTGCTATCAGATTAAAACCTGTGAAGTACAAAGTGAAAAGCCATGAATATTAATCTTCCCCAGAACTCGGGAGCACTTTGCATAAGAAAGTTACCACACTAAATTAGAAGTGCTTTTTCATTTCAGCAGAGTGCACTGCAGCATGTTGTCAGGCAGAGAAGAACTCTGAAGTACTGTCCAGGAAAAATGAAGAGTCCAGTTAGCTGATGCACTTTAATTAGAATCTAAATGTTCCTCTCAGTGAAAACCTCTGAAGAACTCAATTAAATCCATACTGATCCCCCACCCCCAGCTGTGTGCTGGTTCATTTTCAAACCACAGGAGCTGGGACAGAACTTACTGTACAACAGAATTGTACATTCCCCTTTAGAAGGGTGGAAAGATCACTTGGAAACGAGATCAGGCTGCCTGTTCAGACTGAGGTTTTGCCACAGGCATTCTGTGCTCTTTGGAGCTTTCAAGCAGTTTATTTTTATGGCAGACGCATGGCAAATAGCACATTGCTGATTTAATTAATCCCATAAATAACCTCTGCAAAGCTGAGCACTGAGGCTACAAGAGGTGGCATTAATCACATGCCTTTGTTTGAACAGTTACAAAAGTTTTTTGAGCCAGATTTTGGTTTAATATGTAACTGAGCCTAGCAGGAATATTTAGATGCCCATTAATCAAACTATTAGCTATACTGAATTACATAAAGCACAGAGATCAGAGGCTAAACACAGTTTAATCTAATGTATTTGAAATGTGAGAGTCAGAATATAACCCAGAAGATTATCTTAGTTCTTGGGCATAGAGACATGTCATGGCACTGTCTAAATATCTTAAAAAGAAGGAAAAAATACATTCAAATGTAACTTAAGCCTCAAATTAATAGCAATGGCACATAAATATTTAACAGAAAAGCTATAATGCTTTTAAACCAATTGAGAAATAACATTACAGGAATCTGCTATTTTCAGAGACAGTTCAACAGCTCTCTGTAAGCTTTGCCTGATAATGTAAGCCAAACTGAATTTTGCCAATTCAAAAATAAGAACCACTGAGAAAACAAGGTACAATCACACTGTCCCTACCCCAGAAAAGAAAGAGCAGAGTTAGAGGAAATGCCTTGGTTAATGAGAGAGGAGGCAAAATGGCTCATAATCAAAAAACCCCTTTTGATTATGAGAGAATTTCCTCTCTATCTCTTCATGCTGCCTAGAAAGCCTCTATTTTTACTATGATTTGCAAGACTAATATTAACTGTGATGTATGATTTAGAGCCACTTACAAGCCATCAGGAATTGTAGCAACTTTCTGTCTACAAATATTCACACAGAAAGGTACAATGCACTGATTGGCAACCTCAAAAAAAAGTGATTTTTACATTTCTTTCATATAAAGCAAAAGAAAAGCCTATATTTCACTTTAGGTCTTTATGTACACTACTTCCATTTTTAATTTATCCCTTCATTTTTCTTTTTCATGCACAACACTTTTCTATTTTAAGACTGCTCTTGAATGTTGAACTCTTGGTAATGAATCTACTTAAAATGTACATGTTTTGATATAGCAGGGAAAAAAAATATTGCCAAGTCCACTGTCAACTAAAGTGAGCTGTCCTCTTCAGAATATACATGGGAAGGATGCAACGGGGACATTTCATTATTTTAGTAAATGATAAGTTGAGGGGTGTTTACTTCAGCGTGGTTCTCCCTGAAGAGTTTAATGCTGGTATAAACTCATACAAAATCTGTCCTGGAAAGGGAAGGACTGGCAGCAGATGTGGTTAAATTCAGGAATAACACAGGCATCTCCAGGCATAATGCATCACTGGGCAGTTATAAAGCTATTTCATTGGCAAAATCTTGCAGGAAAATGTAAAACAGCAGGTAGTTTGATATCACTCCTCTTGTTCCTCACCCACAAGTGGTTTACCCTACACACAGGCCTTTCCAAGATTCTGTAGCATCCAGCCATTCAAATGTGGACTTTTAGCACAGTAAATCATTAGCTTTATTATTGTGAAATACCTCCAAGGGTACAGTAATCCTAAACCTCTTGGAGTAGCAGATGTTTATTTGGAAGGTGTCACCACTGCAGGCAGCAGGACCAAACTCTGCTCCCCATGACACGAGAGGGAGTTGAAGAGGAGCCTGCATCAGCAAAAGAGAGCTCAGTGAGGACAGGCCCCAAGGGATGTGAAACAGTAATTCCAGCTGGTGTAGGGGCAGCTGTAGTACCCCAGAGGAAACCATCTAAGACTGCACTGAGGAAAAGCTGTGCTCTCTTGTTTCCAAACCTAAGCCCGTGGGTGAAACACTCACAGGAGTTGAAAACAGGCTTTATAAGGAGAGTTTTCTTCCCTCCCTGGAACACATTTCTGTTTCTGGGAGCTTGAGCACTTTGAGAAGCACAGAGCAGGTTCTCTCAAACTGGCTGTTAGCAGGCAGAAAAGCCTTCTGTTGAACAGAAAACATTTCTCCTCCTTGTTTTCCAGACTTTGAAGCAAGAGCTGCCTCAGCCAGGCTGAACAGGGCTCCCACGCCTCATGCTTCCTCTGAAACTGTTTGGTGGCCCAGACCAAAGCACTTCCAGCATAAAGAGCTAACTTGCCTACAGTTTGTAAACAGACAAGTCCCTGGATATTTAATGTACCTAAATACAGGTGACTGGACAGAGCTTAACAGATGCCGAACAATATTCCAGCATCAGGGCAAAATAACAATTTTGCTCCTTTAACATTCCCAAACACTCCAGCTTAAAAACCACCATATTTTCCAGTGCTCCCACTACCTCACCTCACTCTGTAATATTCTTAGATAGTACTTTTTTTAGAAAAAAAAAATTAAAAGGCAAAACAAAGATGTTCTACATGGGAGGTAAAGAAGTCTGGAATTTGCTCTCCTATGACTATGTTCTATTAAAGAACACAGCAAGAAACCACAAAAGGACCCCAAGGAAATTAATCAGATTGACTTAGATCTGAAGTCCAAAAATATTTCCAAATTGGTATATTTTTAATAACACCTTTACTTGATGAGTTCACTTCAGAAAAAAAAAAAAAAAGTCAGTGTATTCCAAAAGAGGTAACAGGCACTCATGAGGCAAATGACCTTCTTGAAATTAAATCCCTGTTCAAAATACACTCTCAAGTATAATCTCAGTTTTCTTAGTTATTATGAATGGGGTTTTTTTTTTTCTTTTTGTAAATTTGTCTTTCCTTTTAGAAGAATGCACTTAACTAACTTGCAAGTAAAAGCGGATAAAAAGCTTAGGAAACTGAAAAGCACTGATTTTCCAAAACACGAGGTAGTAAGAGGAAAAAGTGCCCAGACAGTTGTTCCTAGCTGTCTGTTTATAGGGACACATCCAAATGGCTGGTGCCAAATTATGGATGACATAAAGATCTGATTAGGTTTTTAAATTCAAAATTTAAAGAACAACTCCTACTCAATTTTCCCAAGAGTTATTTTTTTGATATTTAGCTAAAGCTATGATTAAATTTTCCAACTGTTAGGCCTCTTGCCACTATTCTCCTATGTATCACAGGACAGGAACAAAACACTGTGGACAGCTTTGGCAGAACACTGGAAATGGAGAAATGAAAAGTTGCTAAAAAACACTTGAATGCTTAATACTGTGTTTTTGTGATAACACATGGAAATTTCAACAGCATTTTCTTTTGCTTAATTCCATTTTTTAATTTCACACACACACACGAGACATTGTTTGGCACAGAAATACCCTACTGCAGTTCTGAATTTATACACTGGATAGATGAACAGATAAATTCTCATTTCTCCTGCTCTTGGTGCTTGGCTGGGGACAGTTTTCAACAGCAGGTTATAAGGCAACAGCACATCAGTCCATAATGTGAGAGTTACAGTTTCCAAATAAAAGAAATCTTCTTTCTTGCATTAGCACTAAAATGCATACCAGTTTCCAACAAATCAATAAGTATTTGTTTTTGCTATTTTGGAAAAAAATAAAAGTAATCCCAAGGGGACTTGGCAAAAAAAAAAAAAAAAAAATTAAAACACAAAGAGCAGCAAGAAACTCCCTTACAGCTGAGTTTAAAAAAGTTGTGACTCTTCTGTGGGGTGTGAGATGACTCTTGCTCAAGTTCACCTCGTGTTCAATGTCCTCAAGATGAGCTTCATTCTCCCTCTTTCCCAGGATAGCAGGAATGTTGTTACCATGCTGCAACAGATCTCCCAAAGCCAGTTCTCTTCATGCTGTTCAATTTTACATGAAACCCTGAAATATTCATTGGGACAAATAGAGAGCCTTGAAAGCGAGTTTATAGCTTTGGGGTTAGGGCACTCAGCTGGCAGGGGCCCTCAGTGCCAGCACCTTTCTCAGTGAATATTTAAATATTTATACAAAATTGAACAGCTGCAAAAAGACAGAGACTGAGAGACAGAGAGGAAGCTCTCCTGCCAAGTGGGTTAGAACACCTCCCAGAGATGGTTTGAGGTGAATGGTTCTAGAAAAAGCATGAGGGCTATTCAGCCAAATCCAGCAGCTGAAGGAATTTTTTTCAGTGAAAAAGCCCAGTAAAACCAACCCTGGAATTAATAAAATAGTAATAAAATTGGAATAATTATAACTATTAAAATGCTGATTAAAGATTTTGGTTAAAGAGCCACTCCATTATTTCTCTTCTGTACAAACTGGGATAAGCCCTTTTCTTTAACCATAAACCTGCTCAAAGGAAATAGAATTTCTCTATGTAAGCTGTTCCATGGTATGGAAAACAAAACAAAACAAAAACCCCAGTGATTGAAGTTTTCATTTCACCTATCTTTCTATTCTTTGTTTTTACTGTTACAGCAATCCATAATGCTTCAAAACAGATAAAGTATGCCTCATTTTAAATATTGTTTACTTTATTGTCTTCCCAATTAAAATTTTAAGTCTTTTTTGCCAAAATATTGTCTCTTTTTCTTTGAAACCCATGATCATATATAAATAAAATCACACTGAACTTTTGACTGTTGTTTGAAAATTTTCTGTTCCCAGGTCAATATTCTGACAAATAAAGGTCAGGTGTGTCAGATACAAAATCATTTCTGTAAAATGGTTTTGCAGTTCCTGACAGCTTCAGCTATCTACATTTTTCTGCAAGTCCAAAGCAATTTAACCACATTTTCAGGAAGGTCAGGAAGGTCCAAGAGACTGTGTTCAGTTTCTCTGCTTGTGGAACCATCCACAGACAGAAATGATACCAAAATCCACCTCCCAGAATTCAGGAGATGGTTTAGCAATCCCATCCCTAATTAATTTACTTAATCCCCTCCTGAATCCACTGCTGCTTTTTGATCTCCCCAGGATCATGTTGCAAATACAACCATGACGTTCCAATGGAATTCACTGCCTGGGATTTTGCTGGCATCTTGTTGTTTCATTGACCATGGTTTCTTCAGCACAAACTGTATGTCAGATAAATCACTTTGAAAGAGTATCTTTGTAGAATATTCCTTCAGCAGTTCTGGTTGTTTTCTAACACTAAAATCAATATTGAACCTTCCCTCAAAAACTAAAATAATACATGGCATTAAAATTCTCTCATTTGCCACAAAGATCTGAGGGGAGCCATTGAAAAACTAAAACTGGCTGAAACAAGTTTGGGGAAATGAAATACAGATCATTGTAGCACGGCTTTAAACTAACTGAGGTAATGTGTACATTTATAGCATTGAAAATGGATGGTAGCATATACTTTACAGTTTACTGAGCCCTATCGATAAAAGCATCAGCATTTTTCACCCAGACAAGGTTTCATGTTCCTGTCAAACAGCTGGCTAGGCACACTCCATCTTCCCTCCAGGATGCAATCACAGCCATCGGTACGATTCCAAAGCCACCCCTTTTCCCTAAACGCCCACCCTGTACAAGAGAGGAGCTGTCCACTGGTTTGTTTTGTCATTTAAAGCAAGCAGCAGCAGCCTCAGCTCAGCAGCAAACAGGCTGGAAACAATTTGTCACCTTTTGCAATTTAACTGGCTCTGTGGCCCTTCTTCTGTGCCCTTTGTGAGGCAGCACGTTCCCATCAATCCATCAGCACCCACCAGGCTTCACCCTCATGGAGAGCTGTCTAGGAAACCCAGATCACACAAAGCTCTGCCAGCTCCCCTTGATGCCTTCAGTTTCAGCTTTGCTGTATTCCAGGCTCTGTGCTGCCCAGGGAGCAGCTCTGAGCTCACAGGCAGGGTCACTCAGCTCTGCACACAGCAGGGACACAACACAAATCCTTCTCCTGCTGCACACCAAGGACAACTTTCAGCCCCAAAGCACAACCAAGGGTGGCTGCAGGGAGGAACAAGAAGGATGGGACCCGACAGCCTGCAGCTGGAACTGGACAATTCAACCCCAAGATGCAAATGGTCCAAAACTTATAAAACTTGTAAAAGTGTGAGACCTCATGACCATTTGGGTCCACCTTGGGTGCAGCCCTGCTCAGGATCTTGTTCTGCCCAAGGTGTACCCTAAATGCCTTTCAATAAATATCTGCTTTATTCTCCAGCTCTGTCCAGTCTCAGTTCCAGCTCAGCCTTCCCAAGGCATCAGCTGATCTAATATGAACCCTGAAATTATAAATATCTTTTCTATTCATGACTCTTTTTCCTTCCTACACTCTGCCACACACTTGCTTTCACTCATAGACACACACACCCCTTTTTGCCCCTTTTGTCTTCGAGTGATTTCCAAGCAGAATGGGTAAAGCTGTGAAAATTTCTACAACTGCAGGGGATTTTGGGATGGCTTGACTGTACACTGCAGACAGAGGTGACCTTTTTGTTGGTACCCAGGTCTGACAAGCTAATCCAGGAGCAGCTGCTCTGGTGAAGCATTTTCTTTGCTGTTCTCCCCTACATGAGTTAAGCCAAACTGCACTGAGGAGACCTGGGGACAACTGAACTTGACAAAAACCATGAGAAAGATCTTTTCCAGTAAAGATTCATGAGAACCCTGTGACTAAATTCAGATTAAACAGTCAGTCAGTACTGCAGTCTTGCTGGAAATCAGTTCTCTATCAGAGCAGAAGTAAAGGTGGTCTAGGTTAGTTTCTTTGGGTACTCTGCTACATATAAAGAAAAAATTATGGGAAAAAATAATGATATTGCATTTAAAAAGGATCCTCAAACACTGGAAGATTGGATCTAAAATGCCTCAAAAACCCCAAACATCTGAGAGAGAATGGCCCACCTGGCTCCAAGGCAGAGGCAAACAAAAGCAGCCTTTACAGACAAGACAATCAGTGTTATCCACAAAAAGGGTCGAGACACGCCATTGATTTCCAATTGTTTGCAGGTAGAAACAACAGAGAAATTGGCACCACCTGCTCAGATAAATCACTGACTGCAGTAGCATTCAGCTGCTGCAGCTCCAGCAGTGCAGTAAAAACCTCTCACATCCCCAAAACTCTGCTAGCTCTGATTAGGGACCAGGAAAATCACCGACTGCAGATGACAAATAAGAAGGAGAAAGGATGAGCACAGGAAAATTATCCTTATTAGAGAATATGTGAACATTCTAATGAGGTGAACTCACTGGAGCCAACACAATTTAATAGTACAGGGGAAAAGGCCATTTGTTAATGGGTTAAAAATCTGACAAATCCTCAAGCCCAGTGCTCCCTGTCAGCGAGGGCAGAGAACTGAAAAAATTCAGAGTGTGACAGTTTGCTCTGAAGAACAGCCAAGTACCAAAGAAGTGGAGCTAACCCAAGATGTGTGATCTCTTAGACACTTTTTTTATATCTTTTTTGAGCAAGGACTGAGAGCCTTTCAAGAAAGAGCTCCTGAAAGCTGGGAATTCTGTTCTGGAAATCTGTTTTGGGATTGCATGGCAAGGTTATGGTAGCAGAGGGGGCTACTGGAGTGGCTTCTGCAGGAAGCTGCTGGAAGCTGTATCCACACTGGAGCAGGCTATTCCCAAGGACCTGTATCCCGTGAAATAACTAACATTAGCCCTTGGAAAAGACAAACATTCCCTTATGCTTGCGTCCTCCAAAAAACAAAGCTGAGAGAAACACTGCAGTGCCTCAAAGGAGAAGAAAAGTTTATTACAGAAAAGCATTTTCTGCTGCTGAGAATCCTGCTGTGCAAATAGAAGCAGCACAAGCATCTCTCTAAGGTGAGAAGGCACAGCCCACAGATAATGCCCAAGGAAATTACTAACACAGTTATATTTTTAAATAAATATATTTGGACATTCGTATCAATGGCTGATGCACCACTCTTCCCTTAAATGCATTTCAACACCCTCTGGCTTTGGAGTGTGGTATTGGAGTTCTGCTCTTTGATAGTCTTCTGGTATTTGTTCTTTAATTACACTAAGGTTTGCATAGCCCTTGAAGAGGATTTGACCCTTGGGCATATGAAATACGATAGACCAAAATGTTCTGGCCATCAGTCCATAGTCCAAAGACCTTGGGAAGATAGAGCAATCAATTTAAAATATATTATATGCCCTCAGCGGTTTTCTTAAAAGAAAAAGAAAACCACCTTACAATAAAGTATTTTCCAAAACAGAACCTTTGTATATGTGATGGCTGACACTGAGCCACAGTAGTTCACACAACTCAAGTTCCAAAACAATTGCCAAGTTTATTTAGCCATCTTTCACACAAAAAGAGAAAAAAAATCATCTCATGCAAACAATTCTACATGTTTCTTTAATATTATTATCTTTAGAGGATTTAGAATCCAGGAGAAAAAAAAAAATCTATAAAATATTGGGGGTTTTTTGGCTGGAAGTATGGAAAGAACTGTTATTTAGTATTATTAAGGCCTAGTAATACTTTCATTATTATTGTAGAAAGCCAAACACACTTAATTTTTCAAATGCTGAGAGAACCACCATTATGCTGATGATCTTCATTTGCATTGTTAAAAAGCAATTGTTGTTTCCTAAGCAAGAGCAGGGAAATTGTATCTGGCAAAGCATCTGCACTCCTGCAGCAGAGCAGTGGATCACTCCCAGGAGGGTAAAAGAGAGTCAGGGATTCCTTTAGAACAGGGAAAGCAGCCACACATCATCACTTGGAGTTTGTGGTCACAGGAAAACCATTCTGAGCAGCTTTGGGAGTGACTTAAGCAACTGCCTAAATTGGGTTTGTGAAGAACTCCCTGGTAGCTTGAGCAAAGACAAAAAAGGACAAAAAAACTTCAGCTACGGAATTGTGAAGAGATGATAAGGAGGAGAAGGCAGACATTTAATGGAGAAAAGACACAATCACCACAAAATCAATGAAACTGAGACACAGCAGCGCTAAACCAAACCTGTGGAAGTTAGAAATTGTGTTTGATGCAAAGTTGATGACATCTCTGAAGCTACCTTCATTTATTAATTTTCCCCAGCGGCTAACCATTCTCATGGTGCAATAGTTTCTTAAGAGTAAAGACTTCTAAATGTTAAGTTTAAAAGCAAAATCTGTAGTTACTGAACAGAGAAACATAACCAATGAACAGAGTGACTTCATATTATGCATGTTTTGGTTCCCCTCCCTTATTTCAGCTGTAATATTTTACCTAGGAAAGAAAAAAAAAAATTAACAATATTTTTTCCCCTCAGTAAGTGTTTGTGGTGGCATCTCCAGTTTGTCTGTCAGAGACTAGAAAAGTGAGACTATGGTTCAGTGTTTCCTTTTCTTCCCCAAATGCTGATGATGCACAAGAGTGCATTACCCAGAGTGTCTCAAGAGCAGGTCCTAGAGCCCAGGAAGCAAATACTGCATTTTTTCCACCTCAAAACAAGGCCAGAAAGACAAATCCAGCATTAACATAATTCACAGATGCTATAAACCTTAGCGGGGAATTTTCCTAATGATGTAAAATTGCTTTTCTGTCACAGAGATATGGAACATAGACTTTTATTTTTTTTTTTCCCTTCCCATGATGCTAAGGAAATCTGGATTATAAATTCACACTGTTTATCTCCTCCAATGCTTTGGAACACATTCTTCAATTTGAACAAAATTTGACAGAGGGATATGGCCTCAGAGATATTATGTTCCCACAAGTTTTGTGACACCAAACAGATGGGAAGAGGAGAGAGACCTTTATGTTATCACATTGCATATTCCACTGAGAGAGAAGCTTCAGAACACACTTTTGCTTTTTTAAAACTCCGAATGTTTCCAGGAAAGAGAACTTTATGCGCTGTCTGGAGAAAGAAAACTTGAGACAAAGCAGGTCAGCAGAGAAAAAACGCACATGCACAGGCAAAGACCTTCTTATTCTGGTGTTTGTGAAGTTAACTCGTTCAGAAGGAGAGGCAGTACTGGAGACATGACATTTATTTGTTTTCTCCCACCTGGCTTTGGAGATCTCCAGTTCCCAGCACATCTGGTGGCCTCTGTGGCAGTGACAACACCCTCAGGTACAATTCATGGTTCTGTGGTGCTGTTCTGCAACATCATTGTGGTAAACAGAGATCAGAACAGGATTTTTTTTTCATTTTAGATTTGGGAGAGGGGGGCAGTTCATAACTCCTAACTGTACACTGATATCTGTTAAAGTGTTTTTCTTTAACAGTGTAGGACTTCAGCAGTAGATGACTATTGCAGTGTTTGCAGTACACCTAAGGAAGTGTCAGCTTTGCATGCCTTTGTCCTCCTTCTGCTGGGCTTGTGACTAGCAGGGCTTGCCACAATTTCTCTCAAGTTATCCTAATGTGTGCTATTTTTAAACAAACATGTGGGAGTCAATATCCCAATGGAAACCCTGAGGAGCCATGTATTTCAGGTATGTGCTGCTCCACCATGGAGAATTATCTCATGACTATGCAAGGGGTTCATAAATGACATTAGCTGTCTACCACATTTTTTTTTTTTTAATAAAACCATTAAATATTTCAGGGTTTAATCAACATTAGGCTGTGGAAGGGTGGGTGATGTGTATGACAAGGCCAGTATACAGCTGAAACTCCTCAGGGTTACACAACCAGAGTTGGAGGGAACAAACTTTCCCTAATAAACTTCTTTTCTGTTCCAAGTAGGCTGAATCTGCTCTGCTTTCCCTAACCCATCCCAAGTGCATAAAAACACAAAATCCCTTTCTCCTCCTCGGCTGATCTTTGCTACATCTTCCTTGTCAGCTCTAATGGCAAAGCAGGTGAACTAAAAAAAAATATTAAAATAAATAATCTGGTCTTAAAAGAGAACTGAAAGCTGCACTTACAGTAAGTACTGATATTGAAACATATTTAAATTATAAGAAATAGTTTTCATTCATAGCCAGATAGCATTAAGATGAGCTATTATCTGGATTTTCTTTGTAAAGTAGAAAGGAGCAACACCTAGGATGATAAGTAATTTTGCCTAAAAAGATAAATAATATAAAATGTTTCACGGAAAATCAGGCAGAGAAGTCTGTGTCAAACTTAATTCTACTCAGACTAAGAAATTTCAATATTGCAAAGGCTTTCATACAGTACACACGGACATTATTCCCACAACCTTCTGAGCATCTCATTGTCTCTCAATATTAGGCCTTTCTTCCAATTTCTAATATTTCCTGTGACCACAAAACTTTGGGAAAAAACCACCAAAGTTCTTCAAATCCAATTTTAATTTCTCTTAGGTGTTGAAGTATATTTCATCCCTGAATCATTTGTGAGCGAAAAACTTTAAGCTGCGTTTTCTTTCTTGCCTTTTCATGCAAATGATAATTTAAAATGAGAGATTCTAGAATAAAGATGATGAAAAAAAAATCTCACAGTCTAATGGTAATACAGCCAGCTTTGAGAGCTGCAATTACAAGAGCTGGGAAACTGTAAACAAAAAGAATGTTTTGAATACTGAAAACAAACAAAATCTGCATTTCCTAATGAATACCCTTAGGTAGCTACTACAAATATGTGCCCATACTGCAGACAAGATGAGTTACCAAAGGAGAGAGAGATGTACCAGCTAATTTTGAGTAGCCTTATCAGGATCCCACCCATGGTACAAGTTTTGTCCCAGGGTGAGGCAGGAGCTCCAGTTTTCCTGCCCCAAAGCTCCTCCTTTTGCAATTCCAAGTGTGAGGAAAGTCTTTATCTCCTGCTGAGCACCTCCTGCCCTACCTGCTTCTTCGGTCTGACACTGGTGTGAGGAAAAGCTGTAGGACAGTGGCTCAATGCAATTCATATTCTCATTCTGAAATGCAGAAACCTGAGTGTTTAATGTACTGGCAGCACACAGAGGGAGTGAAAGCAGCACAACTGGTTCAGTGACAGCTCATCATCTTCCAGCTCTGCCTGGGCACCTTGCTTCTATCAAGGCTTAGCTCTTTCTCTTTTAACATTTGAGCTCCTGCATGTCGTCCCACCTGCTCTCACCCAAAGGTTTTGCATACCAAAGATTCAGCAAGGCTCAGTCTCCAACTTCCCTCACAACGAAAGACAAGGGTTTGAAAGGGATTTCCATAAATGTTCTGAGCTGGGAAGTCTCAGCTCCGAATTAGCGCTGTCTCAAAAGCAAGTGCAGACCTTCCACAAGCAGGAGACAAATTTGCTCTCTATTTTGAGCTTCAGATAAATCTTAGGCACAGCTGAAGGCATTCAATACCTCAAATGAGAGAGCACACAGCACTTGCATAATATCTGACAGCACAGGGAGGGCAGAGGCTGCTTAGGTCACAGGGGTGGATCCTCCCAAAGTGAATGAGCACAGTTTGTGCAGGTTTTTAGGCTTGTTGAAAAGATCTGTTTCAGTTCCAGGACTGGTTATTTTCCTGTGTGAAGTCCTGGCAGCAGACCATTTTCTTAGAAGTTGTAATTCCTAGTAATTTGGAACAGAGGCTTTTTTCCGCTAATGGGAAAATCTCAAAGGTTTTGTGAAGGTCATATATGCACTTAAAAATTCAGAGGACTGTTCCAATTGCCTGAGCTACCTGAATTTGAAGTATTTGTTCTTAGCTTTCACAAAACCAACTGGTAGGCATGGTAGAAATATTTATTTATTTTTTTTTTAGATCAGGTATCTCTTACTGCTGGCTGTATTTTTCTGAACCTTTTCTCTTTTTCCTGTTCTGTTAGAGGGAAAAGAAATTGTAACTGATTTCTCTATTCACTGATTTATCTATAAAAACAGTTACTGTTTCTCATGAAACAGTAAATGTGAAAAACAGTCCTCTTTGCTTTTCTAGACAATGAGTTTATTCCTAGATATTTTGAAAACACATTTGCACGATTTTGTGTTCTCTCTTGAAACCTGAATTTAGCCTCCAGCTGTCTAAGCAAAACAACCCATAAAAGAATCGCTGGACCAGAGAGATCTTAAAGCCTATACAGAAACACATTAAGAAAGAGGCCACCAAAATAATCTCTGGGCAGACAAGCCAGACAAACAATTAAGGCAGATCTGGCCTTTGAAACCATGCTAACTGTCCAAATTCAACTCAAAATTGAATTCAATTCAACTATTTAATTCAACAATTGAAAGGACATGACTATCACATATCCTGTTATGCATGGATTTGGAATAACATTTTTTTTTTTTGTCTAATTCCTTGTAAATGTGAGACTGCAGCAAAGTACTGTCCTCAAAAACATATCCTTAGGATTAGTTATGAGGATGTCCCAAGCAAATGTTCTCTGCTCCCAAATCCTTTGAGCAGCTTTCAAACTCACGTTCAAAACATTTTGATAGCTAACTTTTTCCCCAAATTTCCTAGCTGAGTCTGGGAACAGCAGTTTTGAGGAGGAACAGGGCCTGCCAGATGTCAATAAAAGAAACAAGCATTTGATGAAACGTGGAGGGAAAGGCAGGCAGCACCTTAAGTGCACTTGAATGAAAGTTTGTGCCTCTGACCTGCTGCCTGTGCTGACACAACCAAGCACATCCCAAATTGCAGGAGCCATGCCTGACAATGCATTCTTGCATTGTTAAGTCTTTATATTTAAATAACTGCTCTGATGATCAAACATCCTGCGAGTTAGAATCTTGTACAATTCCTGCAGGACACCTTCCAGATGATGGGGATATTTCCCACACTACATCCCAGATGGACACAGGGGCCTTGTGTCTCTGCCTCTGGAATTTACATCCCATTTTTCCTGACTACATCCATTCTGTGCATGTTCTGTTGGGTGGGTGGTTCTGCTTTTTGGAAAAGCAGCATTCCTTAGAGGGGTAAAGACACTTTTTAAGGTTATGGACTAAACTAAAAATAAATAAATAAATAAATAAATAAATAAATAAATGGGGCTTTTTTTTTTTTTTTTTTGAGCACACATCTCTCCATAAATGCTTCAAATTGTTCGAGTTTACTGGAGAAACTTTCCTTTCTGTGGGTGTGGATACTCACCCTCTGAAAGCCTCTTTTTGGAGTGTGCACTCTACATGGTAATGCCCCACAGAGATTTTCAAGTCGAGCTGAAATTTCACAGAAGAAGTCAAAAAAACCCCTGCTGTCTTACAAACTTATTGAATTAAATTTCTGGCAGCACTTGAGCTGCCCCTGCAAGGTATGAGTATATAGGGTAGCTGATATACCCTCCACTACATTTGGAATTAAAAGTGTTTTACTGCACCATTCCTGCTGTTTAATTTTAAAGCATCAAATTAAAGCTTAATAAAGCCCTAATTAGGTTGCTTTATGATAAATTATTCAAGAGACATTTCACATATTCCACAGTAAACTGAATCCCCTCAGTTCTTTGGCACACAAATATCTCATTTCAAATATTTACAGAGGAGCATGCCAGAAACCTAGTTCAAAGAGGTTTTGACAAATCAGAAAAGTTTTACTAAAATATAATCCCAAACATATGGTTCCTTCAGCTCATGCAATTTCTGAGCCCAGCTGAAAATGATAGCTAATGAAGAATGAGAAGAAAAAGCTCCAAGTTTAATACAAAAATTAAATACTATGAAAAGATTAAGTTCCATTTCCACCAAGTAAGAATTTTTTTCTTGAGCTCCAGTGCAAGCAGGATTGGCTTCCAAACCGTGCCAGATTTCACTGACGCAGAGCTTGACATTACAGACACAGTGAGGGAGATACAATGTTCTACAGAAAATAGGATTTAAAGCCTGTTTTCTCTTTGCTCCTCATTTTTAACAGCCACCTTGGATCCAAACCTAAGAAAGATCCCTTAAAACTCAAGAGCTAAAAGAAACAAGCAAAGAGATCTGTGGTTTTAGGAAAAAGTTCAATAATATTTGAACTTCTGGTTATTTTTTCATTACTTTTTTTTTTTTTTTTTTTTTTTTTTCCCAGTGAGAAAAGTCAGGCTTCCTTATTGTTAGCTATTCTGGTAACAGATTATTCCACAGCAAAGTCTTCCTCTTTGCTCTGCCTTGCTGCTTTATGCCCAAAAGGGCTTTCAACTCATCACTTATTGTCAGAACACAGCATAGCAGCATGTGTCAAAACATGTCTTCTGGGAAGAAACCCTCATATTTTAGTGCAGCATCAATGATTTCGTACTTCTTACAGTCACACTTCAAGTTGATAATTGCACTGGATTAAAAATGTGTTCTTAATAAAAGCTCCAAACAATGGCTGCCTAGAAGCTTTACAGCCTATTGTGAAGTAAACCATTTTTGTGGTCCAAATTCAGCAATGATCCAAACCCACACGAAAGAAATTTTCCCAAACTGTGTTTCACTTTATCCTATAAAAGCAAGGGGCCTGCTGGCCGTGTGGCAGCAGAACTGCTACTTTATAATTGCTAATAAAAAAAGAGCACCTTTTTCCCCCTCATCCCATCACCAACTGCACTCAGAGGAGTCTGCTTCTGGAGCAAGCTTTAATTCTCACATTATTTCTTTCCTAACAGCAGAAGGCCTGTTCAATAATCTCGGTGAGGACTGCATGAAATACACACCCAGAAATTGATATCTGCCCTTCCCAAAAGACAGCATGGTACTGCAGCTACATTTGAGAGTTGCTTGAGTCTTCCCCGTGGTCCTGAACCCGGGCTAAAGAAGATGCCAGGGTTTGCTAAACAGAAATTGAAAAGACCACACAGCCAGTGCATGTGAAGAGGGCCAGGTCAGTTATGGGTGGCAAATAGCAACAGTGGCAGCCACGTGCAGGTGAAAATATGTCATTAAAGGCTAAGAGGGTTTCTGAAGGGACAACGTCCATGCCAGGTTCCTGCTATGAATAGTAGACAGGAAAAAATAGCTCTATTTAGATCACCTCTATTTTAGCATAGCTTTTCTTTTGTAAAATGCCTTGACTGTTCAGGTTGGCAGCTGGCTTTATGAATATAAAATTTGTTAAAAGAGTCTGACCTTTCTGGATGACACCACAGCAAAGTGGTGAGCTCTGCCCTCAGTGAGCAGTTCAGCCAGCCAACCTCAGTTCCCATGTGTTCCATTTGTTATGTCAGCATATAGGTATTTATATGAAATTTGGGGATTCAAAGACTCAATCAGAAAATAGCATTCAATTAACTCAGCAAAGCACACAAATGCTCCATTTTAGGATGCTTTAGTTGAAAATGTGTTTTCAAGGAAGCAGTTAGAATAAATGAGGTTCCAGAGAGCCATGGAATCATTTTAGCTGGCAAAAACCTCAAAGGCCATTGGGTCCAACCAGGAAACCAGCACTGCCAAAACCACCACTAAACCACATCCCCATCCACATGTCTTCTAAATGCATCCAGAGATGGTGGCTCCACTCCCAGGCGAGCATTTTCCAGGGCTTGAAAACCCTTTTGGTGGAGAAGTTCTTCCTCATACCCATAAAGCTCCCTCTAACCTGTCCCCTGGATGCCCAGGTGTAAAAGTAAATTACAAAACCCTTCTTTGCTGCAGCAGCCCTCTTGTCAGAGGGCAGAAAGGAGCCCAGGCTCAGACTCCTTGTTCACCACAGCATGAAAAGGGCCCTGCTTTATTCCTCTTTACAGCTCAGCCATCCTGACTCCAACCATTCCCTGACTCTGGATGCAGCAAGCTCCTGCTGGAGGTTTCCCTTGCAGCCTCTGACTTTATGTATAAATCTACTGAATGAAGGCTTTTACCTGGTGAGAATGTGACTGCAGGCTCCAACAACAGGCTCTGACTGCAGCCCCAGACTGACCTCACAGCAAGGATTCTCTCTCTCCAGGGTTCTCCTCCTTTTTCATGATCCTCCTGTTCATGATGCTCAAGGTTCCTCCTCCTTCATGATTCCCCTCCCCAGCTCACCCAATCCCTCTTATCACACTTACCTTTATTGGATATAGCTGGGACTCACCAGGGGTGAGGTCACCTGTATTCCCTTCTCTTACACTTGTTATCTCTGATCATGTTTGGCCCAAATGCAGAAAAGACACTTTAAATTGTTGATAAACAAGACCTAGTCTCAGTAAGAAAACTTGTTTAGCAATCTCATAGTTTTAGGTGAAGACATAAAATGCCCTGGGGATGAAAGCAGATGTTACTGGAGCTGTCAGAGAATCCTCTTAACATCCTGACATGGAACACTGCTCGGTAAGAGAGGCTGATGGGGTGAGAGGGAATACTGTTAGCTCTGGCAGATTCCTTCTTGTTGTCAAAAAGAAGTATTTTACCAAACAGGAGCAGGCACATCCCATTCCCAAGAAGAGAGCAGCGTCCAGGAGAAGCACATCTGGCAGATGCCTGCCAAAGGAGAAGGGGTACAAAATGCAACTCAGAGGCAGCAGCTCTCCAGCCTGAACTGCTGGGGACACAGCATGGTCACAACTACATGAGGTTTATCCTGCATTTTCTCTCAAACACCTTCAGAGCAACTGCAGTCAAAGGAAGGGCCCCAAACCAAGGAATCAAAGGAGCTGTTCCCAAAAAGCTGCACTCCAGCTTAGCTACACAGAAATTATGACAGTGTTCACACAGAACTGGAGAGCAGGATCTCTGATAAATAGAGTGCTAAGATTGAAGAATATTCATCATGCAAATTATTCTGCAGTCTCTATTAACAGGCAATTTAAATATATAGGATATACTTAAAGTATGTGATACATTCATCACTCTTCACACAGTTATCCTTTTTCAGAGGGTTGGGACAGGTTTCAATAGCAGGAAGAAGCACAGGTCCACTATTTGGCTGGGTGTTTAAAACATGTATTCTGTGTCTCATTTGTAGTCCTTATGAAACCAAGGCATACAATTGGAAAAATTCTCCAACTTATCTACAGGGAAAATACCCTTCTTACAGGCAATCACAATTGGAATTTTTTTCCCTTTTTATTTTCCTTCAACTTGTCTCTTACTGTCTTCTTCCTCTTCCTCTGCTGTTTCTGTTTATATGGTGACATAATTCCCCCAGAGAGCAGGAAAAAACAAGATTGCAGTAGATGTGGAAAAGAAGGGTGTGCCAGTCTTCCACAGTAGGGCATAGCAGGAAAAATTCCAGGATAGAGGCAAATGTTTCTGAAAATTACAGCTACCACTCCCTCCTTTTTCACCTCCTGCAAAGTGATAGGTTTTGCCTTGGATCTCATTAAATTGAACTGTGCTTTCTCCTTCCTGAAATACAACATCAAGTTCTCCCTATTAAGAATAGGGATCAGAGTCATAATAAAATAAAACCAGATATTGAACCTTAATAAGGTGTAATTTGGCAGAAACAAACTATTCGGGGGACATCTGCATAAATAAAATAGAGCAATTACCTAAATTTAGCTTTAGCACTAGGTGAATTACAGCAGTACTAAATTTAATCTATTCATGGTCTCTGTATTCCTTTCCCAAGCCAGCAGTGGAAGCTGCAGTGCATATGAGGTGTGTTACTTCATACCTCATTAAAACAAAATAGCTTCCAGCTACTGAAACTCACATTTGCATTATTCCCAAAATTGCATTCTATCATAATGACATTTGAAGTGATCTCAGAAAGAATTGCTATTGTTGGAATGAACTGCCTTCTCCTATAAAGGAGAGACTGCCACAAGCATAATTAATCTCCAAGTATATCAGACAATATTTCTCCTGCTTACTGGTAGTATTAATGAGATCTGGTGTAGATGAAATTGGTAAAATTGGGAATAGCAGGTTCACTAAGCAATGTATTCGTGTGTTCCAGGAGATTTCAACAGACTGAACAACAACGACCTCCAAAATATAATTATGCAAATATTTTGTTCTTTTCATTTAGTTTAACTCTGTATTAAGCATGCTCTCAAGAGCAAGAAGTCAGATGTGAAATGCAATTTTTCCTTATATCAATCTTGTTATCTTTGAATCTTTGTTTAATGATAAGAGACAATTATTTGACACTTGTTGCCATCTTTTAAATCCATTTACTTTTGTGTGAGGAGGAAAAGCTGTCCATCATCCTAGCAGCAGCAGACACAACATTGGTGCAGTTTCATGTCACTTGGAAGTAGCATTGGCTATAAAGGTAACTACTCCTCTGTCATCCAGTAAATGGGAAGCCAAAAAGTGATGGCAGGAGTGTTTCCTATAGGAGGAGACAAAGGTAGTGAAAATAACCGAATATGATGTTTCTTTTTCTGTTCAGGGGTTACTGACTTAGCTGCTACATTTCAGTGGAGCTCCCACTGAATTCTACAGTCACAGAAAATATGTCTGAAACAGGACTTGAGAAGCCAGTTATTATTTCAGTCCCATTTCAAGGCAAATATGTGCCATGTCCAAGTCCTTCCAACCTGGTATTTATCTAACCCGACTTTAAAACCTCTGAGAAATAAGGTTCAAAAACCTACTTTGCTGTTTCACCATTAGTGAGTTGCCAAAGATTAGATGCCTCCCTTTTGCTTTAATTTAAGCTTAGTAGTTCTTGTTCTGTCAATCACAAGGAAAACAAATTAGGTCCTTCTGCTAAATAATTCCAGGTCCCCAAGGCCTAAGATATCTGGGTTTCTAACCTTTTGTGGCTTGCTCTTTAGCTCTTTTCAGACGGGACTTTTTTTCTTTTATTAAATACACCAAGGCAGACATAACTGCTGAACTGCTGTGCAAAGCAGACATCATTTTACACATCATCTAGGCTACAGTCATCTTCAAATACAGCCCAGCATGGCTCCTGTTCTTCTTGCAATAATTTAAAACTGCAGAGTCACATTCAATTTGCAAACCACTGTAACACCAAAACTCTTGCCTGAAGAGCTGGTACTAACTAATTTATTTTCCCACTCTTGTTTGTGGTATAGAACAGCACCTTGCAGGTGTTATTCTCAAAATTTATACTAATTTTAAAATTAAGATCTCAACTTGAACCATTTTTCTATTCAAATGCTACTCTCCAGCACATCTGTACACCCTCTCAACATCCATGAGGAGAAAATATTTTCAACAAACTCTCGACTCTGCTGCAAGCAAAAGTAACCACATGAAATAGCAGAGCTTTGGAGGTTCAGATGAACAGGCCTAGGGTCAGGAATCTGATCTCAGATTCTCCCTCCAGCCATGGACACGTACTCAGCAAGCAAGGATGGGCAACATTGCTCCCAAAAATGCTTGCTGTCATCTGGAAAAGCAGGGATAAACAATCCATGTTTATTTTGAGGAATCTTCCTGATGCAGACACAAAACTATACATACAAGACAACATTTATGAATTATATGCCATGAAATTATCATGTTTATATGATTAAGCACAAAATTACTGTGATGCCATCTGGACTGAGCAGGAGAAGAAACAATGAAGTTGTGATGGAAATAGACCGAGATTTTAAGCTAATTAAAAAAAAAAAAATCAGGTTACAGCCTCAGATTGAGGATTTGAGTCAGAAAACCACATTACTGTCAGGTATTCTCATTCCACATCTTGAGAGTGCTTTGAGGCTGGGTTTTCCTGAGTTCAGGAAAACACTGCATTGGAGGTTTAAATCCATCTCTGTGTAGCTGACTAAACAACATCTGTGTGACCACTGGGCTAAAATGCTCCCTGGACGAGCATGATTTAAAGGGGTTTGCTTAGCAGAGATCCATACAAATAAAAGGGAGAGGGAATCAAGACACAATGACTTTCCTGCTGTCAGATGCAGCACAGAATTACAGAACGATTATCTGCCAAAGGCTGAACATATGAACACAACCAAGCTCCTAGTTCTCCTTCACACTCTGACAAAACCTAATGATCCTTCCGTGCTTTTGCTTTATACTGTTGTTTTTCCAATAAATAGTGTGAACTTGTTTCTTCTCACCCCCTAAGTAATCATTTATGACAATTTATTTGGAATGACAAGTTATATCTCCAGTTCCTCTGCAGGGGTTGTACTGGAACTCCTTTATCTCACTGAGCCTTGTCCAAAAATGTACAAAATTGAAGAAGCGGGGCACAAGAGCTTTGCAATTGTCTGAAGCATTTATACTCTCAGGGAAGTTCTGGAGAATTCACACATCAAGCATGACAGCAATGGCAAGATTTGTGGTGCTTGGAAACTTTTCACAGGGAAAGTTTTAAAGTTCAGGCACTTGCAGTGAGGAGGCTGTAACTGAAGCATTGTTAAATATTAAAGTGGTAAAAGAAAAACAAAAAAAACCAACAAAAAACAACTAAGGGGATCTCAGGCTACAGCAAAGGAGCACTACTGTTACATAAAACTATTTGGAACCTGCACATCTGTGGTGGGTTGGCATTGTCTGGCTGCCAGACACCCACCCAGCACTCCCTCACTCCTCTACTGGAAGGGAAAAAGATAAGATGAGAAATCTTGTGGGTTAAGCAGAAGGTGGGGCTATCACTCAGAAGTTACTGTTGCGGGCAAAGTGACTTGGGGGAAATTTAATTTATTGACAATTGCACAAAATTAAGATGCCCCCCCCCTTTACTGCTGTGCACAGTCAAATCTGCTGGCATTCCCTATGAGATGTTCTGACTAGTTAAAAGATTTTCCTCCTTCTGGCACAAAGAAGATCTTTCAAAAGAAAAGCTTCTCCTAGTCTTACAGATCAACCATTGCCAAATGCTGTTCTGTTCAATAGGCATGGATTTAATTTTGAATGTGCTGGGCTGTGCTCACATAAAATGCATTTATTTCTGGCACACTATCATCCTGAGAGAGACAGAGACTACAGCAGATTCAGAGCAGGAAAAGAGAAAGTTTAATCTGTTCTTTCAGTTTATATAGATTTCCAGAAATTAGACCACATTGGAAGACTGAGGTTCAACCTCTTCAATTCCACTGGTCTGAGAAAGTGTTCATCAATTGTTTCTCCTACAGAAAGGAATGTAAACAATATAGATACTTCCAAAAAACATTGCTTTGTTTACATGAGAATGCATGAGAAAATTCTGACACCAATTTAGAAGGCTGAAAACAGGGCAACATATTTCTGTCCCTGATTCTACACAAGGGCTCCCTCCCCTAAAATCCCTGCTACACAATGCCCACACACAGACCAGCCATGAAGGGATATGAGGATCACTTTTAGTGGATATAAATTTGACAGCAGAGAGAGAACCTCGTGCTCATTTCCCACAAGCAGTGGGGAAGGCTGAAGGAGCTACACGCTGCGTTGAAGATGCTGTAAGGCCTGCATTTATTCCTGCTCTTCAGAGAATACTTCCCCCGAGGCTGCAGCAGTGCAGGAGGATCTGTTATGTGTCATTAACCCCTTCTTGTAGAAGCCATGCTGCTAGAGAGGGCAGCCCATCCCATCTTGGCCAGAACAAACCTGCCAGGACATTTTGTGTGATGTTCATCACCACGGTGTGGGGACAGGAGAGAGTGGGATCCAGGACATCTTCTGCTCTGCTTCACTTGTTTTCCATAAATTATGGAAGTGTGGGGCGGAACTGAGAGCTGTGAATCACTACAGAGGACACTGCACTGGGCAAGTGAAACCCGTCATTGATCAGGGGCTGGGCCAAGCTTTGTTGCTGGGGCTCAGCCATCATCAGTTCAGCTACATTTGAGAAGTTGATTTTCAGACAGCAGTGTTCCTTTTCTGGGGTACTGAATTCTAAAACAGCCTTTATTGAAATGGAACACCGCACAAAATGAAAAGAAAAATGAATTGTTACAGTAACTAACTAGGAAGTCTTGTTCTCATAGAGTTGAAAAAGAGAACTGTACTTGAAAGTTGTGGCTGAGCAGAAATCATTCTCACATCATTACCCATTAATTTTATTTTTGCATGTTATTGCATTATCTACAATTACAGTACTGTGCTTCGATAAAGCAAAAAAAGATGCTGACAATACCTAAGTAAAGATGCCAACAGCTGCAGGAATTCAGTCTTAACTAGGTTTTCCCTTGCACAGGTATTACACTACTGACAAGTAAGAATTTGAAATGCTGGGATTGGACAAACACACTGATATCTTCTGTTCTCTGCATTATTAAATAGGGGAAGACGAAAGTTACATTTATTCTTAAAAATAAAAACTTTGAGATTCTAAAATGCATTTGCCAATTGGTCTACCAAGACCAGGAAAACATGTAGAAGGCTCTAAAAATCAACACCTAGAGGAAGAGTTTTTTTGTTTTAACAGAAAATACCTAAGTATATCCTGGAACCATATTTTACTCTTCTTTTCCCAGCTAAACAAACTGACTTAATCTTTAGATAACATTATTTCTATCGGGGTGGAACAAGATCTGCTTTCTCTTTCCTCCCCTTCCTCCTTAAAAAAAAAAAGAAAAAAAAAAAAAAAAAAAAAAAAAAAAAAAAAAGACATGCAACCAAAAATGATAATACTGATTCAGCGGGAGTTCTGCTATCTTTTCATTTTTGAATCAAGCACAAAATATTTTATCTTATCTAGTACTACATATTCCATGCAAAAGTAGAACAATTCAAATATTTAACTGAGTGTAATAGATAATCTAGTCCACTGAGACTAGAAAAATGTAATTTAGTATATTGCAGGAAAGCAATAGTTTCTTTGTTAAGGTCTTAGGATGTTCACAGGATGCTTACACTGAGACAATGCAAAGTTTTACTAAGGAACAATGCAGAGCCAAGCTTTTCTCTAGAGATTTTCAGATGAATTTTGCCTTAGGGTGAGGGGCATGTAGCCAATAAACCACAATCAGGAAACGCAGGAGAAACCCCATCAAGTTTTTGTACCAATAGAAAGACAAAGGAGATAAAGTTGGCTACACAGGTGAGGAATCAAGAACATGCTGATAATAATTTTTTCTAATGATTACGCATCCAGTAAAAAGCAAAAAAGAGCTGTACTAAAAAAAAACTCTCTTTAATGCACCACTACCAGTCCTGGGTCTGTGTTTTTTGGTCAAAGGAGAGAGACACTGCAGGAATGAACTCCAAGCATCAGTCACTCTTTGGAGAAATCTTTCCTCATTGACTGGAAAAGCTGCTCACACAAGCACCTTTAACTTTTAACCTTTAAACTGCTCATCACACTCAAAATAAGACAGAAGTTGCAAAAGAGTTGCCATTCCTGAAAAAGATCCGTATTTAGCAGTTTGCCTGTCCATATTAAGAAGGTTATATTGTAAATAAACAGTAAGTTACTCCTAAGGTGAAGACATGTTATTCTAGTTATGTCAACACTCCAGCTGTGGTCTAAGAAAAACCATTGTGGAAGCCCTGGACTAGCAAAAAAATCGTATTTTTAGAAAAACAGAAGCAATAAGCGAGAAATAACCAGCATATTGGGGCTGATAGAGTGGGTTGGATAAACTCAACAGAAAGGCAGGGGACAAAACACCTGACTTGGGTGACATCCAGACACCCCCATTTGCACCTCATCTGCCTCCACACACACTCTCTGCTCCTTATTCCTGTTCCAGAAGTCTGAGCCTGAAAAGAGAAGCCTCATGTCTTTGAGCCACCCTGCAGCTCTGCTTTTCTGAGTGGATTACTCCTGGTAATCAGCTGGCTTTGTTCTATCCTGGGAGATAGAACAGTCTGGAAAGTGTCTCTCCTTGGAGGCTAAGCTGGAAAATCAATTTCCCTGAGTTCTAGGCAGGCCAGTAGGAGCTGGAAGAGAAATGAGATCCAGGACAACCTTTCCATCCTGGGGTGACTGCTGCAGCCTGGCTTTTAAGTGATTTGTGGCACAGAGCCTGACCAACAGAGATTTTATTCAGCTCAATTGCTGAGTGCTGAAGCTGAGATCCACCACAAGAATCTAAAACTCTACCGAGCTTGCTCTCCACTCCTTGTAATGCTCATTGTTTCTATAAATGCCTGTAGACAACTCAAACTGTAGGAAAGGGGGAGAGGGTGGGAATCAGATTCCTTGGTCACAGTGAGTTCAGCTTTCCCTGCAGCCTGTTCCAAGGGGAACAGTAAAATGCACATTCTGACTGTTGAGAGGTATTTCCAAAAGAAAAAAATCAATCCACAAATCACAAAGATGCTCTGGGGTAGGCAATAAGGCCTGAGAGGAATAATGAAGCCAAATAAGCACACAGAAGAATGAGGAGCATTGCAAAGCAGCACAGTGACAGAACAAGGATTTACAGATTCACGTTCTCCAAACTCACTGACCTTTTACATGAAAGCAGCCACTGGACTCAAGGTTTCAAGGGCAATGGTTACAGACAAATCTAAAGTATGAGAGTACATCAGAAAACTGAGACTTCGCTCTGAAACAAGCAGAAACTCATGACTATTTATTGCAAGTAAATTTATCTCAGTATTATTCCCCTGGATAGCTCAGTGTTTCTTTCTCTCTAAAAGTAGCAGCACAGGGAGTGCACACAGGCACACACAGACAAATGGAGTCAGCCAGCTTTCTCTGGAGCCTTTTCAGGCTGTTTGCACATGCTCTGCCTGTTAACTTTGGCTATTTTGATTTTACTCACATGGCAGGGGTGTAGTCGTTCATAACAGCATCATGCTGTGGTTCAGGTCCCATCCAGAAAAGAGTGACACTGTCATCCACACAAAAAGGCACCAAAATCTGAAAATGAGATGAAAAATGCTACATGAGCGAAGCCACCAGCACAGAATCCAGTCTACATAACAGCAAAGTACCTGGGGGAAAAGTCCACTCCATGTTCTTTCTCTGCCCTGCCTCCACCCCCAGGAAACAGCAGTGTCACTTCTACTGCTCTCCTTAAAACTGCTTTGCCACCAACTGCACATGTGCCACCATCACTGAGCAAAAATCCTGGATAACTGGCTTCCCTGTGCCTGTGAAGGGGAATGAGAAAAGCCCTTTCTTGCAATTGTGCACAACCAAACCTTAAAATGCCCCCTCGCAGCACTGCGGCCATGGCACCACCATTCATGACCTCCTGTTTGAGTGGGCCTGCCTTGCCCTTGTGGGAAGAACCACAGGGAATTAATTTTATTTTCTTTGCACAGGCCACTTTTGAGCACTAGAATGCTGGGAAGAGTTTCAGCAACTGATCAGGCACTTTGTTTGTGCTTGGTGAAAGAAAAAAGTTGAGATTCCCTCCCACCATCAATTTTCCTGGCAGCCTGTCTTCTTCCTGTGTTATCTCTTTCAGCCCTTTATGAGGAAAGCTTCAGTGAAAGATGTTTCAGTTAAAGGTTTGCTGTCACCATAAGACTATCTAAAAGAGAAGCATCACCTGGGGACCAGTATAAAACCTAAAAATATTACTGGAGGCTTTTGGGTTGCTTCCTTTGTGAGTGGATATGGGGGAAAAATATGTCTATCAAGACCTTTTTTTCCCCCTTTAATAATTCTGCCTAGCCTGACAAATATATTTTTCACCCTGCATTGATATCAAATGAACATGATTCTGTGATTGCAGCAAGCAGGCTTGCCTTGCAGCAACAAGGATGGCTTTAATAGACTCCTGATGGAGTCCCTATTCATTTCTTCTCCCTTATTTGTGATAAAACATTAAGCTCTCAGTCTCCATTAATCTAAAACTTGGTGCTCTGAGCCAGCTTACACAGTATGGCCACGTTTCTGGCTTTGCAAAGCAGTGTAACCCAGCACAAAAGAGAATTTGGGGCCCCTCCTAAAAACCAAAAGTATCAAGTCAAGTTGACACTTTGGCACACAATAGACCATAACTGTTGTTATCAAGAACTGTTAATTGACCAAAAAAATTCTTGCTGTACAATGTTGTGATGAATGGCAAGATTTGGGGATTTTTTTTTTTTTTTCATACCTGCTAGGAGGAAAATTGAAGAAATAAGGCGGGGGGGGGCATTCTGTCTTGTTTATTCTGATAGATATGGAAAGCAACAGGGCTGGGAACTGTCTACATTTTTTAATAGGTGTCTTGGTTTGAAAGACAGGTGGCTGCTGAGGAAGGCAGAAGCCTCCCATGGAATGGAGAATGTAAACCCTCTCCCACTCAATTATTATAATTTTGAAATTAAGGGGCTCTCAGACAAAGACAGGAGAATAGGAATACCAGTTCTTTACTGGTATGTATAATAGAGCAAATAAACAGCAACAGCTATGGCATTAACACCAAAGAGAACCACAAACCCAGTCCCAGCCTTCTTGGCACAGGCACTTTCCCTGGTCAGCAGGAAATGAGCAAAAATAAAAAATAAGTCCCGGGGTGGTGGAGGAGATGGGTCAGGAGCTCCAAAACTGTGGCTGGAACCAGGGGATGTCCTAGCAGGCAGGGATGGGAGCCTGGCTCCCAGTGATGCCTGGGGAAGGCTGACCTGGAACAGAGACTGGGCAGAGCTAGAGAATAAAATAGGGATTATTGAAAGTCCTTTAAGGATCCACCTTGGGCAGGACAAGATCCTGGCCAGGGCTGCACCCAGGGTGGACTAAGAATGGTCACAAAATGGACCCAAAATGGACAAACAGTCACGAGGCCTCACACTTTGGTGAGTTCTGGTCCATTTGCATATTGGGGTTTAATTGTCCAGTTACAGCTCCAGGTTATGCAGTCCCATCCTTCTTGTTTTCTCTCCTCAGCCCACTGTTGTTTATGCTTTTGGGCCCGAAAACTTGTCCCAGCTGTCCTTGGTGTGCAGCAGGAGAAGGATTTGTGTGGTGTCCCTGCTGTGTGCAGAGCTGAGTGACCCTGCCTGTGAGCTCAGAGCTGCACCCTGGGCAGCACAGAGCCTGGAACACAGGGGAGATAAAACTGCAGGCATCAGCAGCAGGTCAGAGAGGGGAGGCTGAGGATCCCAGGGCACCTGAGCAGATGGGGGCAGGTCCCTCTGTTAGTGAGGAGGGGTTAATAAGGTCCCAGTCCAGTGGCTGCTCTTACAAGCAAAGGCTCACCCCAAGACAGGAGAGAGAAAACAGCACTGAGCCCCTTTACTGCCCAATTCTCACTGCATCTCTGCCCCATGGAGGGAAAACCCCAGATAAGGCAAGGGCAACCAGATCCCCTTTCCCCTGAGCTTGGCCACTTCTGTGTTTTCTTCAGTACCCAGTGTGTGTGTCCCAGCAACTCATGGGAAAAATTCTATAGGTGAAAAAGGAACAAAAGAAAGCCAGCCCCCAACAACAGGGTATTATTTCTGAAGATGGTAATTTGTTCAATCCTTCTTCCACAACACAAATTACTAAAATATTCAGATTTGTGCCCCTAGTAATTTGTGGAACCTTTGTCAAACACCTCTCATTTGGTAAATTACCTGCCAAAACTAAACAACAATTATTTGAAATTATGCCTAAAAATCTTTCTGGCTCGCTGGATTCCAGTGAGATGTTTTCACTGATAATTGCATTGCATTATTTCTTTTGACCCCTTCTAAACAAGGCTGAGAGGGCCTCTACTACCAAAACTAAGGACCTTATGTTCTAAACCTTCAGTTTTTCAGTCCTGTGTTTCAGCAAGGAACAAAAAGCACAACTCAAAATTAATATACTAAAACAAACAAACAAGAAGTAATTTCTTCTGCCCTTTCGTAGATCACTTTTGTCAGATGCTACATTTAAGGTAATAATGGATTGCACACAGACATTCCCCCATGCTCAAGAGGGGACCACAGAACTTCTCAACAGAACCTTTGCCTTTTAAGATGCATTTTCCATCTAAAACAAAGTCCTGCAATCTCCCTTTCCTTCACTCACAACAGACAGCTTCAATTATAAAACCTGCTGAGATAGGGTCTCTGCTTCATGAGACTAATGAACACTTGAAATGATGCACTGAGCTAATGGCTACTGAATACAGAATAGCTATTTGTTGTGTGAATTTCATCACCTCTTATTTCTTGGGTGTTATTTTCAAAATGCAGTAGTTTGTGATGGAAAATTATTGATATGATAAAAATTTTAACTCTCTAGAAACCAACCTGAAGTATTCATCTAAATGAAGGCTTTGTTTTATGGTCTTATATTTGAATAAGTTGCTTTGAAATGTGTATTTTCAATTTAGATTATATTAATGTAAAAAATTGCTCTGTTAAAAAAAAAAAACAGTTTTCTTTTTTAAGTAATTTATCATCAAAATAAAGCTCTGCAGCAGGAGGATGATACCTCAAATTAAAAAAGGGTATAAACACTGCACAGGAGGAAGGTTCAGTTGGTCAGCTGGAAATGGGCTTAGCCAGGGATGCCAACACACCAAAACTTTGTGCTATTACCTTTGATTTAAAACTTTTCCCTCTCCAGCAAAAAACAGTCACAGAATATGAAAACAAAAACCTCTGAAACTGTGAAATAACTTTTAAAAAGATTTCATACTTTTTTTTTTTTAATCCAGTTTCCAACCTGTTTTATGAAATGAGAAAACTGGAATCTTTTCTTTAAAAAACAAAATCAGCTGGAAGTTTCTTTCAATTCAATTCAATCCTTTACAGCTGGCCAACAACAGAGTCACCCTCAGCACCTGATGTTGTCTCTACTGCTACTACAAATACACAAAGCAAGAGGCCTGGCAGGCTTAACTTGCATTTGAAACTAATGAATTCATCAATTTTAAATTTCAGTTTTTGATAACCCCCTAAAAAGGATCTAAATGTCCTGCATAATTCTCTCTGAAAGAGGAAGAAAAATGCTGAGGTTTTTTTCCTACGTTATCTTGGAAGCTGGCAGAATTCAAGCCACCTGTGAGGAACTCTAATCTTCATGTTTGTTTTCATGTTGTGATTTTTTTTAAGTCACTGAAAGTTGTAACAAAGTTGAAATAAGCAACTGTTGCCAAGTACAAACTCTCCGTACAGACTGTGCAAAATTGCTTTCTATTTGCAGAACCCTGCTGCAGACCAGAAACAGAACCTGGCACAGCTGCCTGGCAAGTCTTTGCACTAGAAATGGTCCTCAAAAATGTTCCACAGGAAGCACTTGAGCCTTGTGCATCCTCCTGCCTCCAGCTGGGCATCTTTGTACCCAGAGCTTGGTCTGACTCCTCAGTGACCAGGTGCAGGGGTGCTCAGGCATTGCTGCATTATAGAGCCAAGTAGAATCTCCAAAAAATTCACCTCAGCAGCACAAGGTGATGCTGAAATGTCTCCTACAAGTGGAAGACAGACACTGGTAGGGCTGGAAATGGCACCCCTCAGATTAAAGCATCATTTAAAAACAGATCTGCCCACGAATGAATTAAAAATCAAGAGCATTTCATCATGTGCAGCGTTGGGAATTCTTTTTCCTTGCATAGACAGAGATTCTTTGAGTGCAGCAATACATGATGTACAGAATCACAGAAATGGGGTGGAGAGAGGCTACCAAAACCTCAAGAGGAACAGGAGGTTGAGCCAACTGTGATGATCAACTGAGATATTTTACTCATGCCTGGGGAAAAAAAAAAAAAAATTTCATCTGGATGCTTCCTTAGTTACCTTCTATAGCAGCCAGTGGGATTATGAGGAAATGCCTGGAAGCAGGAACACACCTGAAAGAGGTCCCAGAAACAGACTGGCTGTGAAGCACAAGATTCTTCTCAAGCACAGAGAAAATGCTGTTGATTCATCTCCAAGCAAAGCAGTGATCTTTAATTGATGTCTCAATTAAAGGGGTGGAACTTCCCAAGCAGGTAAAGCACCCTCATACCCTGCACAGCAGCTGAGGCACAGCCTGGCCAAAATCTGTTCCTGTGGGACAGTTCAGTGGTGAAACCACTCATCACTCCACTGTGAGTCCACCCAGTGCAGGAGGGGAGCCCCCCGAGGTTTACTGGCTGCTCCTGCACTTCCAACAGTGTCATAAGGGGAAAAAAAGGGTCAAAAAACTGACCAAAAGCAACCTGGCTCTGAGGTGTTTGGCACTGTAGTACCGACAGGGTCGTGTAACTAAAACAGGGATGGCTCACACGTGCTCATCAAGCCAAATTATTGCTACACTGAATCTCACACCGTGTCTGGGAGAGACACATCTCCTTCCTACAGGAACATGTTTGTACATAAATTTAATCTGGTGTGACTGCAAACCTGGGAAACTCAGATGAATCCAGGTGATGCCCTAGAACTGATATGCAATTATTGATGTTGATGGGCAGAAAAGGAGATTTATACATCTCTGTCATGATTAGATCTATCTCCAGCTGCTAAGTTACAGCATTTTAACACATTTATTTCAATGTTCTCTGAAATCTCTTTGCAATAGTAAGAATTTCTCAGTTGATTTTCTTCCTGGCTGTTTGAAATTTAAGTAAATCTAACAAGCTGAACAAATATCTGAGGTCTGCCTGCCCTCTGTCTGGAGAAAGGATTTCTCATTCTGTGTATCACTCACAAATCCCTGAGGAGCTCACACAAAGTCAAAACTCAGGCTTATCACAGGGAAGGTGATGCAGATTTGGTTTTGATTAGAAGTTAGATATAGAGCCACCTTCAGTGCCCTGGGTTAATAACAGCAAAGTCACACATTCAAAAGTCAGGAGATTATGGAGCACCTTAAACTTCTACTTGGATCCCAAATAATTCAAAGGTATAAAGCAAATTACTGTCTTGGATCACAGAGGGAAAATTAGGAAAAAAGTGCATAGTACCAGGAAACATTCCCTGATTTAAATTATCTAGTATCTGCACAGGGTGCTATGTGCTCCAAAAACCTTGGCTATCAACTACAAGGGAAAATAAAAACTCACAGTGGGTATTTCTATGATTGTACTGAATTGCTGCCAGAGGATGTTGCTGGCCTGGGAACACCCACATAAGCAGTGGGTCACCACAGTTCTACTTTACCCAGCACTCCCAGGCTTTACCAGTACCTGCTCTTCAAGATTATTGTTACAAGAGAAAAGAAAATTTTTCAAAAGAGTTTTGTTAAATTTAAAGTGATCTTCATGGTGCCTCAGGTGCACCTATAAAACTATTCTAATTTTTCCAATCATTTGCATATGCACATACATTTTAACTTTTGTTCTTTTAATAGCACAGATCTCTAAATCTAGTTACTCAGCTTATACAACTCAGCATGATTCCACTGAGAAACAGCTTAGAAGGACCAGAAATATTTTTATTTTAAAAACAGAAATGGTTTATTGCAAGACAACCTAGTTTATAAGCTAAGGAAAAGCAGATGGAGGAAACATAAGAAAACTGCAATTGAAAAAAAGATTGAGAGCAAAAGATCACCATTTTTAAGAAGTATTTCCATTAATTTCCAAACCAGAGGTTCAGTATATTGAAAAATGTGTGTTTTGTTCTGTGGCAAAG
This sequence comes from Cettia cetti, assembly GCA_013401135.1. Taxonomy (NCBI): domain Eukaryota; kingdom Metazoa; phylum Chordata; class Aves; order Passeriformes; family Sylviidae; genus Cettia; species Cettia cetti. The sequence continues at coordinate 19,980 of VZUI01042332.1, read as the reverse complement.
AGCCAGAAATTATGGTCATAGGGTATTCCCGATCCACAACAATAATAACAGAATGTCTTCTACCAAAATCAGAGGAATAACACAGCCACAAGCTACTGACAAAACAAGGGCAAAAGAAATACAAAACAGCATATGAGAAATCAGATAAATAAAAAACCTTCCAAACCACATTCTCAATCGTGTTTACACGGACCTCTCTACAACAGGAATAAATGAATGATGTCAGAGGATCACACACATCACTGCCCTGCAGCTGAGGCACCAGAACCTGTCAGCAAGCTGTCCTACCACCTAAGGAACGTGGCTTCCACTCACCAATAAAGGCAAAATCCAAAACTGAACTGCTCTGCTGTATCCATCCTCTGAAGTGGAGTCTCTAAAACCTGCATTTTCAAATCAAAGGGTGAAACTGGAGATTATAAAGAAAGCCATTTTTACTAGGACTGCATTATTCATAATGAATCATAGGGTTATGACAAGTAAGTGGCATTACAAGAAACCCAAAACAACCAAAAACAAGTGTCTGAATTTACTTATAATCATACCTTGCACAGAAATTTACTGACTTTAGAAAGGAGAAAGTTTTGTATGAAAGCATAAACAAACCAAGTGGAAGTAATTATTTAATTATGGAGCTGCAAGAAAAGGTTTTCTTAAAACAGGTAAAGGATTGTATCTCCTGAAGTGAGCAACTCAGTAGGGTGGAGCCATCAACACCCAGCATTTGTTTTCTGAACGCAACATGGAGAGGATTCATAATCTTTAAAAACAAAAAAACAAAAAAAAAAACTCAATTCTGGCAACACAGAAAGGAAGGATGTCATCATGACCACACTTGAGATATGCCTGCAAAGGAAAAATTAGTGGATTATAAATACACTTGACAAAACATTTTTATTTGCATCACTTAGCACCTACTCTGAAATAACTGGGTTTAAGGACATTTTAATAGGACTGTGCTAAAAGGTTGCACGTTTTGGTTCCAGAAACATTGAAAATATGCATAATTTTTTATCTTATATGGTTTAATATTATTTTACTCCTTCAAAAAAAAAAAAAAACTCTAATGGATCTCTTTAAAAATTCACAGGGAAAAGTTTTCAACAATATCCCATTATTTTTTATTCTCTATTCACCGTGTGTTTTGTTTAATAAAAATACTTCCATTTGCTCAAGTTCCAGAAATACTACTTAAAAGGAACATTTCAAATTATTTGGGCTTGCTTTCTTATTCTATAACCATTAAATACAATACCTGTTAAAGTTCATTCACTGTTTTTCATCTAAATTGATTTCCTTTTTTCATTTTGTACTCTGATTTTTCAAAACCTCCTCGACAGAGGAGTCTAAAATCATCAGTATTCCACACTTTAATCACTAACATTTCTGAACTGTTGATATTGAGAAGAGTTAAAATGGAAAAGAAGAAAAAAGGGAATTCCCCCAGACAGTTTATTCTCTTCATAAGAGAAACAAAGTGCAGAAGAAAATAGGAGAAAATGAAAGATGAGTTGCCCTGAGGAAAGAAATCTAAACCCTTGGATTTTGAAATAATTTTGTTCAATTAACCACTTTAATCTAAAACTTAGCTCAAAAACACTTCTTCATTCGTGTCTTGTTTTATTATCTTTCTTATTGTGAATTGTCTGCGAGATCCAAAAGAAATTTCCAACGTCCTGGTGGGGTAATAAACACAGGGAGGGGCTGACTTGAAGAGCAGTGATATATTTATGAGTGCAGACCAGGGACTTCCTAGCAGATTGGGCCTTCCAAGATGCTCTCATCAAGCAGGAAGACATTAAGTATTTTCAGTATTTTTTACAATAATTTTGCTGCAGCCTCTTCTCTGAAAACCATGCCTGGCCTCCATAAAAGTGCTAAGGGGTAATAATAATTTAAATTTACCAGTAGAGGAATCAATATGCAGAGGACATTGTCAGCAGGACAGATCTGATTTGGGCATCCAAGAGAGACTGAAATATACCTACACTTCATCATCCCCTGTCCACTGCACTCTCTAAGGCAGAAATTAAGAAGGCTCCCAAAAAGCATTTTCATTTTTTGGGGTAGGTTTAAGGCTCCTGTGATGGTACAATCAAGAGCTGAAGTTAGGAATCATGAGCATTGTCTTAAAAGTCTGAGTGAAAACACAAGTTCAGACTGTTGAGAGGCCTAATCATTAATTTCTTGAACTAAAAATAGTATTTGACCCTAAAAATATTCCTAGGAGATGAAATTAGAGTAGACTATTTTCTAACAAATTGCTAGTAGATGAGGGTTTTCAAGGCATTTATGTACATAAGTCTCCTCAAGTGAATAATCAGATTTACAAATATGCAAGCAAATCCTCATAAATATGTAAAAAACAAGTCCTTGTACAGTATCAAAGCCTCACTTTGATAGTTATTAAATCATCACCCAAAAAGGATGCTAGAAGAATACTAAAGTGGCAAATGTCAATTCTGTAAAAGCTATCAAGCCCCAGCACAGAACTTGTGTTTAGGTACTGAAATATGGTTAAGGTCACATTTACCCACTGCTCATTCCATTTACAGATGAACTGATCTCATTAAGCAAGAATATTCATTAAGTATTTTCAGCACTTTTTTCCAGCAGCAAACTGGATAATAATAATCCACTTATGAACATTGATGATGGAATTATTCATTTGCTCACGGGGTTTTCCAAGACATTTCTCACAAATCCAAATGGTAGCCCCAGAGTCACCAGGAGGCAAGGGGGTGGTGGATACCTGCAGAAATTCTGAGCAAAAGTGCCTTTTCATGTGTGGATCCAAGAGTTTTTCAGAGTAACCCTCATCATATGAAACTACACTGAACATTTCCAATGCTTCTGCTACTCCTAGGAATGTTTAGAAATCAGAGGACTTAAGCTGTTAACCTAACACACCTTTACTGCACATGTGCAAAATGCAATTTTTTGAAGCCCTGAAGGTTGGTTAAATTTGGGGCATTTTCAGAAAATGTCACACTCCTGATTCCCTGCGTGATTTCAAATCCTCATCCAAATTATTAGCATACCAAAGTGCTCCTCAACTGAATGCCACTGCTTTTTTTTTCTTTTTTAACTAACATTGTTCTCAAAAATGCAGTGATTTTACCCAGAAATTTCTATGTTACTTCTAAGAAAATACATTGGGAAAGGGGGAAAAAGAAGCATCTGCCCAAGAAATTACTGTCTGACAAGTCTACCAGCATGCCACTAACTTGCCCATAAACATCACCAGCAGGTACATCCATAATATAAAGGTGAAATATGTGGGGGAAAACTCAAACAGGGTCCTGAGAAAGAAATCCAAATGAGCCAAGACAGTGTTATTATTACAGTGTCAGCGTGGGTTGTTCATCTGTTTCCACTTTGTTCTGATGAAGCTAATTTGAGAGGGGTTTGGTCCAATTTCCTCTTTCTCAGGCCCTCTAATTAGGTGCAAAAGGATTCCAGTTTTATGACAGGGCTTAAAGAGGTTCATTAGTGGGCAGTAAATCTGCTCTCACCCTTCTGAGGGGAAGCAGAAACTCTGAGGCTGGCTCCAAACTCACTTCTCTTTTTACATCAGAGTAAGAAGCTTCAAAGAACCTCACCAACCTCACCAAGACGCAAAATATTAGTTGATCTGAAAGTAGCAGCATTTAATATTTCATTGTTGAAGGTGTAGCTCTGTCTGGTTTTCAGTTCAGGATTTACTGCACTTTCCAGCCAAGGGATGGGGCTGAGCCCTAAATGTCACAGCAGGCACAGCACAATGACCCCAAGACAGGGGGAGATGGCAGGGCACCTTTTGGTCTTGCTGCTTCTTTTCCCAACATATTCACACCTACCATGGTGGAGAAAAGCATTGCCTTAATCCTAATTTTATCTTCTTTAGCTTAAAGCACCTCTAACAAAGAAAAAAAAAATATTTTAAAAAAAATTATTTCCAAAAATGGCGGACACATAAATCTAAAACTCTTTCTTAGCAGTTCATAACTGGCAAATGCTATCTCCTTGTAGCTTATGCATGCTACATTGAAGATGAAAATTTGTTTTTGTGTTTATTATCACTGCTCTCACATAATATTTGATTTTAGAAGTAAACAATATGAGTGTATGATTTCATGGATCAAAAATAAAAGGCATTTTTATTTTGAAAATTACACCAATGAAAACATTTAACTACAGCTCAACAAACTAATAAAGTTAATGGGAAATTCTGAAAGAGATTTCTATTTAAACGTAATTTTACATTTTCTAATTGAGGCCCTCTTATATAAATTTCCTTCCTCCCATCTCTTGAAAAATCAGGACACAGGGTTATTTTAGGAAACTCCAGACTACGTGACTGCTAAGCTTGCATGCAGCACCAGTACTCCTGCAAATCAATATAAATACAGGGTGCAGCATTCTACACAGCCAATAATCTAAAAAGCATGTTTTCAAACACCATAAATTCCAGCTTTGAAATTTATCTTACAGTTATCTAACAATTACAGGTCCGAATTGTTCTACACTGCCATAAAACTGCACTTTTTGAAGGCTCTCATTTCCCCACTGGAAGCTTCTGATGAGTGTGGTGGCATTTGCAGATCACCACCTGTCAGTGTCATGTGGTGATCTGATGCTAATAATAAGCTTTATGCCTTCTGTACTGTTTTGTTGAACTTGGTTATGTTCTATCACTTCCTGTTCTGGAGAATTAAACGTAGGTTTTGAAAAAAAAATTATTAATGCTTTAGTTGGAAGGTTGTTATTACATTAATTGCAATCTGATGATCCTTCTCCTCAGCCAAGATATTTCATTCTGCTTGGGAGAAATGGAATAATAAAAAAGAATAAAAAAGAATGGTGAAGAATCACCTGTAGGAATTGAGGATAGAAGTGGAGGAAACAGAAAATTGTCTCCTCCTGCACATGCCTCAACTCTGGTTCAGTGTTTCTGTGTAGCAATTTAAATGTGAAATATAACTGTCCCAAGCCATACAGAGATGTAAAAGACCATCTCACTGGACAAACAGAAGTCTCTAGGGTAGCTGAGACTTAAATACAGAATTGATCACAAGTAGTGTAAACATAATTTAAGAATCTATCCTTACTTTAAAAAAACCAATTTTGGTATACAACCAATTCAACATTAAGCTGAAGTTTAGCAGAGATGTCCAAAAGATGAAACAGCATAAGTTGTCAACCCTTTTCTGTTGTCAATTCACAAGCTGATAAAAATGAAACTCTACTCTTTAAATGGTTGAAATATTCTAGAGCACATTTCAGGGGATATTTCACACTTCCAACAGTTTCCAGTTCCTTTTTACTAATAAATATATTAAAATAAAATAAATGCAGACCTTAGAATACTGCATTTAAGGGGAATTCTATGCCTAAACTTTCTAAATTGCTTTTCTAACAGTTTAAAGATCATTGGTTTTTTTCCAGTAATTTTGAATGTGGTAAGAAACGTTCACTTTTTCTTTTGCAGGAGACCTTCATTCACTTAAAACTTAACTGAAGGCTCCTCTGAGCATGTTCCATCAGTTCCCACACTTAACGTGGTGTTGAAAGCTCCTCTGGCTTAGATCTGCCTGAAGTTTTCAGCCACAGCTTGCTCTGTGAGGGTTTAGAAAGGAGAGACCAAAATTCAATACAGCCCAGAGGTCTGAGTCTGAAAATCAACATGCACAGCAGGACACACAGCACAGCCCCAAAAGCAGAATACCAGGTCTGGTTAGAATGAAACCCTAGAGAAGGAATTTGAAATCCCTGGAGAAGTAATGTTGAAGGAAGACTTTGAAGGATGCCAAGAGGTTCAGAGCTAAACTGCAGCGAGACAGAAGCAGCAGGGACTAACTCAGGGGTGGCAACTTTTAGGACAACACCATAATTCTTGTCTGTCTCAGCCAAAGATTCAAGCAATAAACTATCCCACAGTAATTTGTGCAGTGAAGGAGTTTTCCACTGCCACACCCAACCCACTCTGCTGAGCTGCATATCTCTATGAGACCTCCATGCTCTTTTGGAAAACACATAAATAGGAAAAAATCCATTACTTCCCTTCCTTTGGGGAACATTATCATCATACCATAGCCATTCAAAAGTCTTTGTTTCACTTTTGACCCAGTCCAAGAAAACCTTTTTCAATCCAATTTACAGCTCTGCGATTTTGACGTCTGTAATGAACAAATAGATTGAAAAGGAAAATTTGCCAAGATATGGCAGTTTCAAACACAAAATAACTAATATGATATGGGAAGAAATCATTAGTTTGATGGAAAAAAGTGGCAGGGAAAGCTTGTTTCTAGACTCAATAGCAAACAGTTAGCTGTTCCAGGTAATTGATCCATGATTTTACCATAAATCTAAAAGAAAATTGCTTAACCTGTTGCTACAGAGGTTCTGAAAAGTCCTCCCAGAACAAGGAACACAGAGGAAAAAATTTGGGAAGAAAATCCTAAATGGATCCTATTTCATGCCCAGAGGCAAGCATGCAAAGGTCTCCATAAAAGAGATTCCTACAATCAAAAAGACAGAAGTCTGGAACTGTTAAATTACAGCTGAGCATCCATTGGGAAATGCAAGACATCCATAGAACTTTCTTTTCAAAGGATATCCTACATTCTGGATTTATACAGATATTTCTGTATCCGTAGGAGTCCTCAGAACACTTTTTATACAAATCAAACCTTCATTCCAAGCACAATTAGGAATTATTAGACCTAAGTCCTAATGATACCTGTCACCCTGAGCAAGTGCTTTGAAAATGTCAAATGACACACATGCTACATTATAACTGTGGGAAAGTATTTTTAAAAAAATAGATAAAGAAAAAACAGAAAAAATTCCGTGTATTTGCTCAGAAGAAATCTGACATCTTTAACATGCATTGCTGATTAAATGCTCTGGGTTTGGAAACACTCTCCACATCTGCATTCCACTGTCATTCCTTGTGCTCCAGCACTTTTACAAACTGCACCTATAACTGTATGGCTGACACATCATGGAAAACCTTTGCATTTACATTTTCCTCTTGCTGTGTTGTGGTCACTATTAAGTTGTTCAAGGCCCTGCCCTGAGTCACTTGCTCCTTGCTTCCTAGAAACAAATACAATTAATAACATTCTCCAACTGCATTTCAATTTACGTTTCTATTTTGTAAAGTATAAATCCGAGTCACATCGGGTTTGGATTGCAATCCATATAAACAGTGCAGCCCTACTACAATGCCAGTGCTTTCACACACACAAGAAACTGTGTCCCATGTTTAATTTGGGAGTCAGCAGATGTCCTTTCTAAGCCCCCTTTACCACACACCCTTTTTCTCATAGATCCTTATCAAACTGTGTGGCTCAAAGCTCTGCATTGGCCAGGTCACACAGGTGCTACATGTCAAAAATTTCATTTTCTGTGTCAGAACCAGCTTTATTTATATCACTTGGCATGCTATTGAGCATAGATATTCACAGAGCAGCGTTTGAATTTCGTAACTGTGAGAATACTGTGGTTTAAGACCTACTCAATTGAAGAGTTTCCTGTTGTTTGTTTGTTTAAATATGAGTTCCAAACAGGGCATTTCTAAGTTAATGTGTAGCAAAGAATTACCAGAGGTACTATCAGCACTGCATGGTCTATACTTTTGGCTAATTTGTGCAAAAAAAAAAAAAAAAAGTTGCAATGATAGAACATCAGCAAATGATGTTCAGAAAAAATTCCCAAATAGCTTATTCAGTGATGATGGAATTCTCTGAAAGAACTTATCTACTGAAATAACTCATCAGAGATTAAGAATATCAAACAGCTGGGTTATCATTAATGCAGGCTAAAATTTCCAATTCAAAAATAAAAAAGCAAAGAAAAAAGAATTGATATTGCTGATGCCTCGCACTATGAGATTCATCTGGCCGAACGTGGATAGCTAAAACATAAACTAAAAAGTTCTACTTTAAAAAAAAAAAAAAAAAGCCTCCATCCCAGCTCTTCCTTTTAAGTTCCATTAGTAGGCAGCAGGATAAAAAGGGAACACTTGGATTAACCATATCTTAAGAATTTTTTTTTTCTTTTCCTTATCTTTGAAGGGAGCTCTGGGCGACAGGCTCAGACAAGGGTATCAGACACAGACACCGTAGACATCAAAAGGGAGGGGAGAGCAAACACACCCTGAGATCCTGTTCCAGAATTTGTCTTGGCAAGGTGAACAGGATTCTCACATTGCACAGGTCTTCAAAGAGAACAGCTAGGTATCCACATGATGCTCCAAAACTGAAATATTTTATGGATTGGGTCCGGCAGCAGATACCTTGCCAAGAGCACCCACTGCTGTGAGATAAGTGGACCTCTAATGTGGGCAAAACAGGCAAGACACATCTGAATTTTATGGATTTTTCCCACTATAATAATAAATGTGCTGAAAAATGAGATGTCACCTTCTGAATCTGAAATGTTGCAGCCAGCACAAGTGAGCAACATCCACCTACAGAGCATCCCTTCCTTCAGCACTCCGATCTGCTTCAGGGCTCCTGGAAGCAAATCAAGCTGCTCCTCATGGGGAGTCCCAGGCAGGTTCTGGGGCTATTTATAACTGGGACATACATAAAACATAAAGCCAGCAGTCACTGGGGCTGCCAGGCACAACAGCAGCCTGCCTGGAGCTCTTTGTCCCATCCATTCCATCAGCAGGCTCAGCCATTTAGTGCCCTGCTCTGCACCTCATCCATGGGAAAATGTCCCTGATCCTTGCACACAGCACTACCAGCCATCCCTTCCAAGGCTCAGTCTGAGCTGCACTCTATCTTTTCAGCTGATGTTGTCCAACAGCACATCACAGAGAGCTGTTTGAACAAAGGAGATAATTGCTGTTTAGTCTTGTTTTCATTTGCTCTCTGTACTTACTCCAATGTTTGTCAGAGGAACAAAAGAGCCAGCTGAGAAAGGCATAGTGAGAATATGCATTTCCAGGAGAAACAATATCATGCTGGCCTACTTCCAGACATCCTGAAACCACTGTGGATAGTAACACATTACTGATTAACTTCTAAATCTACTTATTTTCTCTTTCACTGTGTTAATTAATTTCCATTCCCTTGCAAGTAATAGTGCAACAGTGCTTTCTTTACCTGTGCTTTATCCCAAACCTGAGTTAAACACGTTCTTGGCACTGCAGTGGAGAGGGGCAGCACCCTCTCTGTGAGTGTGTGCCTGCCTGAGCACCATATTTCACATTTGTTCTCTGCCTGGGAGTTGTCAGATCTATTATGTCATGTCCAGTAAGTGCTTTGGTAAACGTCATCATATTTTAGCAAGAGCAATCTCCTCCTGTGTGCCTGCATAAGGTGAATACATCTCAGCAAATAAAGTTCCTGATTGAAAGATTACTTCCTTATCTGCTTTGTTTTCCTTATGATATTAGTTCTTGAAATACTAAATCTTTTACCTCATGTCTCTACACTATTTCAACCCTACTGATAGCACAGAGCAAATTGGACTCAAACATTTCACTCCTGTCTTGAAATTGACTTCCTCATTTAAATACATCCAGGCAATTTTGTTCTTCATCTGGATAAGTTGAAATAAGGGTCTTTGTATCATTGCTGATTTGAAGCCTTTAACACCAATTGTCATAAATTCATGTCATAAAGACAGCAGAAATGTAGTTTCTGTTTCAAGAGGTCAGTCAAAACATTTCCCCCAGCTATGATTTATACAGGTAGCATTAAAACACAGCATGTTTTCCCCAGTCAAGATTTAAGGCATAGAATTTCCTCTAAGATAGCTCCATACCCACTCCCTGGTATAAATTCACTTTGATGCTGAACCATATTTGTGACAAGCACATTTTTTAGGATTTTTTTTCAAGGAACTTGGCTTAAGCTCTGGGCTAAGAGAAAGATTGAAAAACTTGTCACTTTTGTAATTTAATTTTTTTTTTTTTCTGGCATACCAAAAGTTTTCAGCTTTTTATTTCTTACATAGAAATTACCCAGTGGTGATTTCTATTTTATTTCATTTTAATCAAAGACATCCAATTTAATACAAGCCACTTACTGGAGCAGCAGTTATGTTAACAGTACCTAGAAATGAAGTTGACAAACAGGCTGTGCTTTAAGGTTCCTTCTGGTGGCTTTGCAAGTGAGATTTGAGGCTTACCCTGAATCCTCCTTTGCTTGGAGAATTTCTTTAAAGAATTTGCAAAGTGCCCAGCTTTCTGCACGGATCAGAAAATGAAATCTCAAGGTTTTTTCAGCATCTGCAGAGGACAAATATTGATTTAACTTGCTTATAGTGCAATGAATCAATTTCTTTTTTAAAGAAGAATCTGAGATTCTATACCCTTTTTTCCCCTCAACCTTTAAATTTAAGAAAACTGTGATAATAAAATTTACAATAAAATTCGTCAAACACAGGTCTGAAATCCTGGTATCTGATTTTTAAAAGGATGCAGCTGTAAGAAATCCATCTGTAGCACCCAGTTAATTAAGGCCTTTCATTCCTATTTATCAGGAACCACCTGAAACAGTGACATTTTTAGACTGAACATGAAAATTTCCAGCTATTTTGGCATATGTTTATTTTTAAAACATTCACTGGCTTTTTATTTCCTTAAAATCCATTGGTGAAGGCAACATAATTTTGTATCAGTTGTCAAAAATTCTTTCATCCAGGACATAAAGTGGTATGACTACTAATGGTCCAAGCTAAAATAACACATAATGTCCATGTTTTATTCTGATTTAATGCCAGAAGTTGCAGTTAAAATTGATTCATCGCCTGACAACAGTTCCAAAATCACAGCTCAAGCTGGGAGCATAAAAGCTACTCTGAGACCCTAATTTTGTGGGTAGGAGGTACAAACCTGGCTCTTTTATATCAGGCAACCTTCCCAAGGCCACATACAATGATGTTACATCTCTTTTTTGTAAGTGGTACCTAATTATTTCATGATACATTCTGTTAATTAAAAAAAATAAAAATAAAAAGAGCACTTTCAGTTTTATCTCTCCCTGGTTTTGTGGGAAACATAGCCAGTTTCAAAGGAATAAGTTTCAGTTGCTTTAGAACTTCACTTCTCATGGACCAATAATTTCTCAGAATGTTTCTATTTTGCTGTCAAATTTTTTTTTGTGCACCAATTCCACGCTGCTAAAAATTCCCAGTTTGCAGCATGTTACAACACATGTATTGAACTGTCATTTCAATCACTAACTGATAATTAGACTAATTTCACAGGGGCAGGAGAGGTACTAGAACTGCATTGGGAGCTGGCAGGGAGCAGAATGAAGGGAAGATCACAGAATTAATGTCTGTTTTTACAGATCTCCCTCTAAAGACAAGGTTTTTTCCTTTCCTTACAGAACACATAGACTCAAGTGAATCACTCAAATACATGAAGATGTTGGTTCCTTGGTGTTTTAACTAATTTATGCCCAAACTGCACAACAGGCTTAACTCATTTGTGCGCTCAGAAAAAAGAAAAAGAAAAAAACACACACACAAAAAAAAAAAAAAAAAAAAAGCCCGGGGAAAATAAAGAAAACACTTAAAGCCAAACATGCTCAAGTGCTTGAGATACCAGTTCCAGACACCCAGACACTGCTGGGCACACTGGGCTGATAACTGACTGCATGCATGGGGAAATCCATGGAAGACACCATGCTATTGCACTGTTAGTATTGACAGGAACTCAAAAAGAGATTAGATAAGTTTATGGAGAGGACAGCTCATCCCTCAGTGGCTATTAAGCATGATGATTCAGATGAGCCACTAAACTGATGATTACTCAGAGGAGAGCACAGCACTTGACATTTTCTCTTTCTTACATTCCTTATCTCCTTTTTTTTAGTAACATAGGACACACCAAGTGCCCTTTGGGGTCAATCTCTTTCAGATTTAGACCTGTTCCAAGGAGCATGCTCCATCTACAACTGCCAGCTTAAAAGTGTGTCCTCATAATGGAATACATTGTATTAGGCTTTATCTTCATTTTCTACCTCAGCTCCATGAGTAAACAGTAATTACTGATGATAATTAATCAGTATAACTTTTCAAAAGCATTTAGGAGCTGATCTGCATAGATCTTTTAGACCCTTCAAAGATATTTTGCAATTTTTTTGAAAGTACTGAACTCAACAAAATCTGCAACAGCTATTGAATTCTAGGTGATGGTTATCTTTGCCCAGGGTCAGAGGATTTTGATGGGGTGGCTTTGGTGAGGAGCCTGGGTAAAACCACCATCCAGACTCAGCCTCCAACAGCAACAGCACAAACCATGCACTGCACATTAATAATTGTCATTTGTGCACCAGATTTAGCACAAACCCACCACATTTGTCATTCCAAACACCTCTGAGGTAAGCAAGAAAATTGAATTCCTGTTGCTGAATTCAGTGAGTGAGCTGAATGCTGTAGCAGTGTGTTCCTACTGATGGTCTTTATAGGTATTTAGATAACAGATAAAACTTAGATAAGAGATAATTTCTTAGATAATACTTAGCAGGACTGTTCACATTTGCACCCAAATGACCTGTTTAGAAACTGCAACGTGATTCATCATTTTGCCACCTGATTCACAGGGCAGGATTTCTCTGCAGATTCAAAAGCCTTTGTTTAGCCAGGATATTTCTTAGCTCTTGATGCTGTGTGCAAATTAGCATCCATTTTACAACCTCTCTGCTAATTGTTATTTGCAGAAGGATTAGCACTCGTTGTCAGCAGTTATTATATGAATATTCATTAGGATTTCATACATAGCCCCCTCACTATTTGAAGTTTAATCTCTTAATTTTGTGGTGTTCCTGCTTTACCCATCTGTGCAAGGAGCTGCCACTACCACAACCACATAACCATCCATGTTTTAAGCAGGAGATCTGTTCTGTTTCTACCCCGTGTGATCTTCTGCAGGTGCCAACACAAATTACAGCCCTGACAGCTTCCCACAGGTTTTATCCAGGAACACAAAAGTGTTTCTGCTCACCTCAGTAAACTGAAATAACTTTACAATAATGGGAAAAAGAAGTGTCTGCATGGGGTTTTGATGCAAATATCAAAGCCCTACAACAGATTGGCCTGTTTGAAGCACACGTGCCAAAAATGCCCCTGCATTTTTGGGATGCACCAGGCAGTCATGTTGGATATGAACAGCAGCTTTTCCAGGGGAGATCAGGACCTCAGATCCTGTGGTGATTGTACAAACACAAAAAACAATATAAATCTGGAATATTTCCAACACTGTCTGATAACAGTAGAAGTGTATTTACATGCATGAGTGTTTTACTGTCACCAGTTATATCTGAGGAGCAATAGAGACCCAAACCTACAATTCTTCCTGATGCTGGGATCCTTTGACATGTGCATTATTAACAGAATCCTCAAATTTTAATTTTTATCTCAATTCACTACTAATTTTCAAACACTGTTTCATGCAACAAGTTCATCTTTTATTAAATGTTTATTTTCCAAGATTTAGGCCATTTCCTTAGCCATCCCCTTCTTTTTTTCCTGTTAATAAACTTGGCTATTGACAATGGTTTTTCTTCCAGTACTTTCAGGAGTTTGTTTCTTAGTCATCTGGGGCTTTTCTACAGATATTCTTATAATTCTTTTTAGTGTTTCCCTCCTATCTCTGTTACAAGAATCTCTCTGAAAGCCTGGTTTTTCAATACAAATACTTATGATCATCATTTCATACTGTTACCATTCTATTGGCATATGCTGCTCCACATAGATGGAGAAGGCAACTCTTCAAGAATAAATTTATCCACACCTGCCCAGGTTGAAACCACCTATCTGACTACTGTAATTCATAGGTACACAAGGCTTTAATTTTACTCAGCCACCAAATGCCATCTCAACTGATGTGAGCATCCTAAAGCATTTCAGCAGTACTGAAAAAGAGTAAAGTGGCAAATGTTGATTTATTCATCCATGTTATAGCAAGACATCAGAAAAAACCAAGTACAAGGTTCAACAAACACTTGCTCATTTAATTGTGTGCATTTCCTGAATTTCCTAATAAGAAAAAAACCACAGAACTGCAATAGTAAAGAAAGATTTGGAAAGCAATAGGCCTAAGAAAAAGAAAACCCAATGGGGATATGGCAGGGCAACAAACTGTTTCAATGAACAACAAATAATGGAACTGGGGAAAGATGAGCACATCTGATAGCAGAAAAGACTGAGATAATAAAAATGTTACTGATAGAGAAAATCAGCTGTTCTGATGTGTGGCTTCCTGTGCCTTTTGAACTGAATCATGGCTTTACCAGGTCTTTTCTCCTGTACCTTCATGGGTGGAAGGTGACAGCTCTAAGTATGGTCCATGCTCTGGGTGTTCAGCCATCTGGTAATCACAGACTTTGAGAATTTCCCCTACCATGAGACATTGCTCCTTTAAAACCTGCAGAAAGTCCATCAGGCAACCGAGAAAATAGCAATAGACAATACAAGCTGCTCTAGATCTTAAAATTTTCTCTAGAAATACAGGACATCTTTTTCCTAATGCAATGCTGTCACCCAGTTAGTGCTGCAGAAAAATGCAAGCTACAATTTGTGCGCCAAAGAATGTTTGCATTATAGGAACATTATGTACCATAATCTTGCGACATGCGCAAAATGTTTCATTTCAGTTTAACTTTTTTTTCCCCCATCATTTTTCATCTTTTTTTCCTTTGTTTTATCACTCAGTATAAAGCAACTTGTGGAAAAGAGAGTGTATATTCAAATGTGCTACATAAAGATGAAAAGACCGGCTCTTCTAGCCTACTAGGCTGTTTTGTTATTCACCTAGTCTGAATGTCAGGAAAAAATTGCCATGGCACAGGAGAGGATTCAGCCCAAAGATAAAATGGAGGAAGAAAACTGAGACAACAAATGAAAATGGGTGAGACTCTTTCATGGGACAGAAAGGATAGAGTGGATCAGCTGTAGGATACACTGAGACACAAACCTGCCTAAAAATCATCCTGCTATCACCCCATCGTGGTGACCATTTTAAATGCTTCCTATCTCCATCTGTCCTAAGGAATTGTGTTAAGAAATAACAGGAAAATACCAGGAAGGAGCCTGATGAGTTCGAGTAAGGACTAGGAATGCATCCTGGTGAATAAATCAGGAAGTTGTGTTGGGGCAAAACAGTATCTCCTGTTTGACTATTTTTGCTTTCAGCACAAAAATCTGGGCATTATTTGTGACTAAATGGGGTGACACCATGCAAGGACATGGAGGCACTCACCTATTTCTAAGCCAAGCTAGAAGAGGACCCAAATACTCACGTAATTGTGAAGCCAGATGGAAGAATTTAGGTCAATCTAAATTATTTGAAACTTGCTTAAGCAGCAGTAAATTAAGAGAGAAAAAAATGGCCTCAGTCCCTCTTATCTGCATTTTTGGAAACTCCAGAGTCATATTTTCAACTTTCCTCAGCAGTCAATTAAGCCAGAAAGACAAATTCTTTTAAAAATGAAAGCTGAGACTCTTACATCACTAAGTGCCTCTAGCAAGTGAAGAAATATTGCTAGACTCGCAAAAAAAAAAAAAAAAATCCTAAAGAATCATTTTATATGAAATCACAAGGGATGTGAGACTTTAGTAATTATATTCACAGGCTCAATTGTATTCCTATTCTTCCAAAAGGCACAGCTTTTTACAGGGGAGTTGTTTGGAAAGATTGTATCAGTCTCACTGATATTTTCAAGGCAGTTTTCACTACCACATAGTCCTTATTTTACTAATCTAGTGGCACACCACAAGTCTGTTTTATTTACTATCTCAGCTGATGTGAGAATCCCAAACACTATTTCAGCAGTACTGAGGAACAGGAAAGTGACAAATGCTAATTTATTCATTCATGCCATAGCAAGACATCAGAAAAACCGAAAAGTATGAAATTCAACAAACACTTGTTCATTTATTTGTGTGTTTTCCCTGAATTTCCTAATAAGGAAAAAAAAATCAGAACTGAAATAATAAAGAAAGATCTATTCTGAAAGCAGTTATTCTGAGAAAAAGAAACCCAAATGGGGATATGCCTGGGCAACAAAACCTATGGCTAGGTGATCCTATGGCCAGCTGATGTTAATGCTCAGCAGCTCTCAGAAAGGGGCTGTTCACAAATAAGTGTGCCAGGGGTGGAAGGAAAAAGAAATTTAAAAAGGAAAAAGAAAAATACAAAGTGAAAATGCAATCACAGAAAGCTGGAACATAAATTTTCACAGAAACATTAAGATTAGATGTGAACCAATCAACAACTGAACTATGGGGGAATGGAGCTGTCCAGAAATATTTGATGAGCCAACCTCTTAGGAAAAAGGGGAATTGCTTAGTGTGATACCTAGGGTTGTAACAGCAAAAAATGGGATAAAATTAAGAGGGAAGATTTAGGCCAGATATCAACAAAACATCGCAGCAGAGTCATTGTGCTGTGAAATGATCTTCCAAGGGGTGCAGCAAAAACACCATTGGAAGGGAAATTGAAAACTAGCTCAAATTAGAGCTAAAAACTTCAGTGCAGCCAACAATGCTGCCTCCATGGAATGGTGGCCTGCAGTGATTTAACAGCTTTTTCTCCAATTTCTAGTCTATTCCCTCACAGAATGCACAATGTAAGACAGTTTTAGAGGAAGAATGCTTTTAACAAAAGACACATTTTTGGCTGAGTGGGCTGAAGTTTAAACATCTACTGCTCCACCAGTACCATTACTACAGCAGCTGAACATGCAATATGGACAAGCTTTTTTTTTTTTTAAGTGATCCTGGCCACCAAAGCTCTGTTTGATCTCCCACTTTAACAACTGAAGCAGATCAAGCTGAAACTCCACCTAAGGAGATGATTAGGAAAACTCACAATACACAGCAGCACACCAAAACCAGGACAATAATACTGCCAGTCTAAAAAAATAGATTCAATGTTTATCACACAAAAGCTAAAATCCTCTTAAAAAGATGCTGAACTGTAGCAATTCCACACTTTTCAAACCCACTTGTGCACAAACAGGTTGCCCAAAACAGCTTGTAGTTTGCTTGTTTTCCCTTTTGCATCACTGGAAAGATGCAATCCCTCACTTTGTATCTCTGCAGAGCTCCCAGGTAACCATGAGGGATAAACCCACATGGAAAACATACTCGGGGCACAATCCTTCCTCATAAAATGCCTAAGTCAAGCTATGATTGTTGGATGCAGTTTTTCCTCACCCAGCTAAAGCATTTCACCCACCTAAGCACAAAATGAGAAGCACCAATAAGACTGGAACACACAGTTTTTCCTACATATAAATGCCTCTGAAAATACAGTTTTCTACTGCTGTTGATATTTGCCTTCTCAATATTTTCTGCAGCACTGCCTGTGGTCAAACTGAAGCAACTGCCACACAATGAGACACAGGCCAATTTCAGAAATTACTAATTTACACTATGCATGAGCAACTGAAAAGAGAAGAAAGCACAGCAACTTCATCAAAATTATAATGAATACTTCACTTCCTTTTGCTTGTGTATCAAAGGACCCTTTGTATGATCTAATGGCTGCTTTTGAGTCCTGGTAGTAGCAGTAATACAAAGGAATTAAACTACATCTCCCTAAGAGCAGAAGTCTGGCCATGTTCAATAACTGTTGGGTTATAAGCAATATCTCAGAAAAGCTGGACTGAACTTTTTCTTAATAAAGACTTGAATTAATCTAGAAAAAACCTCCTCTCTTTTGACAGTATTTAAGGGTGTACATAAGTGTTGCATTTCTGGAAACTTAGATTTACCATGACACATAAGCACATGGTGTGTGCCAATTTGAAACTAAAAACGTATTTAAAAAGCTCCACCTGTAATATTTTCCTTAAACTGTAATTGGTTTTGCTGTCCAGAATCCAAAACCTTTCAAGAGATGTGCTAAGTTGCAAGTTTTACACATAAAGTTATGTTTTAAAGCTTCCCTAATGACATCCAGGGCACTGCACAAGCAGGAGATCTTACTGTGCCAGAGGTGAAACTCTGAGTGCATTTTCCACATGTGCCAGCCTGGAGCAGCAATAAACCCAGAGAATATTGTAGCAACATCAGGACCTCAGCTCACATCAGCCACTTGGAAAGCCACAAAAACTGTGTGGACTCACATCCCCAGCTCTCCAGGAAAATTTTCTCTGTCGCCCTGGCTGTTGAAAGGTGTCCTGAAAATACCCAGCTGCAGAAAGCATTTTTCAGCTGAAACCTACCAATGCTGCCAGTCTCCACAGAACCCTGCCTGGAAATATTAAGGATTTCATGGGGCACGTTCATGACACTCATCCAAAGCAGTTGTTGCCTTCTACCAAGTACATTTAAATTATCTGTTGCTAAATGCGTGGCACAAGGGCTGGTAGAAGGTTAATATCAATTTCTGAAAATCACTCACTCAGGAAAGCCTTGTGTCTCTATTGCAACTAAAGGTGAATTTTCACTGTCTCCAGTAGCTGTGGTTGGATGATCCAGAGGGACCTGGCAGCAGCTCTGGGATACAGGAAGATGGTTACGTCCTCTTTGCCTTCCAGAAAGTGAATCCCATCATCTTCCCAGGAAGTGAGAAGAGTTAAATGCATGGTAACTGCTGACACTTGCAAGAATTTGCAGAGCAGTTGTTCTCTGTTTTAAATAGAAAAATCCACAGGAAGTCTGCAACCAGCAGGTAAAGAACCAATTTTCAGAGCAATTATGCTTTTGCATATGTATAGCAGCTTTCACCCACAACACAGCTCAAATTAACAACGTGGCTGCCTAGATTTAACAAAGATGCCATTTTGGGGGCCTTTAACCAGAAATATAGGACTAGACTTCTAGCTGAATGAGAAAATTTTGATGGACCCAAGCAGGAAAAATTTTGGTTTTGTGGAATATCCAGAGCACAGGAATTGCTACACTACAGTGCTCCACCACCACATGGAAAAGGGTGACTGGATAATTCTCAGCTATCACTTTCAGATAATTATTATGGCTTATCCCTCTCCTTAATAGGATTTGCAAACAAAAAGGACTAATTAATTTAAGAAGATTTAATTTTGCAGGATTTGAGGAAGCATTAACACAGACCAGTTTTGATATTGATGCATATATAAAAACATGCAGGCTTTATGTTGCTCATACTGTGTCATATTTATCACATTTAGTCCCAGTAAAACTTTTAGGTTCCTATAGTAACCTTAGCACTCCTAAGGATAATGAGCTACCTTGCCAGGAGCAAAACTCACACAATTTTTTCTGTCATTAAAGAGTATGGCACCTCCAGCACAGGGTGTACATACCTTTATTCACTGAATCACAGGATGGCTGAGGTTGGAAGTGACCTCTGGAGGTCACCTGGTCCAACCCCTGCTCAAGAAGGGCCACCTATAACCAGTTGCCCAGAACCACATCAAATGGCTTTTGAATTCAGTAACAAGGAGGAATACTCCACACCCTCTCTAGACAACCTGAGCCAGTGTCTGGCCACCCTCACAGGAAAATACAGCTATTTTTTAATCTTCTTGTGTCTAAACAGAGCTCCCTGTCTTTCCTTTTGTGCTCATTGCTTCTCAACCTGTCACCAGTCACTGCTCAGTACAGCCAGGAAAAAAAAACCAAGACACATTCACAGGGGAGGACAGTGCTAGTAAAAAAAGAAGGTTTATACGGAGTTTGCATTCTCCTACAGCTCAGTGATTCCTGTTTGCTTTGCATCTGCTTCACAAGCCACAGCTCTGAAAGCTCAGCCTGACCTGCATCATTCCTTGAGCTCCCCTCTCCAAGTCCAATGCAGGAGTCAAAGAAAAGCCAGAGAGGTGTGGAGCACACAGAGAGCACAAGGAAGATCTGCTTTCCCATTCAGAGTTGTTGCAGCAGCCCTCTTGTGAGAGGGCAGAAAGGAGCCCAGGCAAAGACTCCTTGTTCACCACAGCATGAAAAGGGCCCTGCTTTATTCCTCTTTACAGCTCAGCCATCCTGACTCCAACCATTCCCTGACTCTGGATGCAGCAAGCTCCTGCTGGAGGTTTCCCTTGCAGC